>JARQOD010000586.1:0-139212 GCA_033576555.1 Oophaga sylvatica | reverse complement strand
GGAGTCTTTCTTTTCAACAAAGAACAGGGGTGCCCCAGCTGGAGATGTGGAAGGTCGAATAAAGCCTTTCTCTAAATTTTCATCCAGGAACTCTCTTAATACCTTCAATTCAGGTTCGGAAAGATTGTAAATCCGCCCGAATGGAATGGTTGTTCCTGGCAGCAATTCAATGGGACAGTCGTAAGGACGGTGAGGAGGTAATTGATCTGCTTTCTTCTTACTGCAGACATCAGAGAACTGCTGATATTGAGGTGGTAGTTTCTCTTCCTTCTCATGCGAAATCTCAGAGATTTGGACTTGTTGGAGAACAGGGGGTTCCTTATGACAATTATTCTTGCAGTAGTCAGATGGAAAGGTGATGGTCCTTGATGCCCAGTTGATAGAAGGGTTATGGACTGAAAACCAGGGGATCCCTAGAATAACCGGAAATTTCGGAGATGAAATAAGGTGGAAACTGACAGCTTCATGATGATCCGGTTCGATACAAATCTCAAGTTTGATTGTCTCATGCGTGACAGGTCCAAGAAGACAAGGGTGATCCATCCACAGTTTCCATTTCAATTGGTGTGGATTTGGTCCTACTGGAAATATTGTTATCACGTGTAAATTTTAAGTCCATAAAATTTCCTCCTGCTCCCGAATCCAACAGGGCAGAGCATTGTATTTTTTGGGTACCCATTACAACCTGAATGGGGATTACAAAATGAGATGATGTAGTATGTATTTTGTCTGTTTCTGGTGTTACTGATGAGATAGTCTGCAAGATGGAATCCGACTGCTGAGAAAGGTCCATATTGCTGGCAGACCTGTTGTTGGTAAAGGCTATAGTCCTTTTGTTAGGACAGTTGATGGCATAGTGTCCAGGGTCCCCACAATAGAGGCAGAGATGTTCTGCACGTCGCCTCTCCTTCTCCTGTGCAGAGAGTGGTCTTCGGATGACGTCGATCTGCATCGGTTCAGACACACCTTGCGTCTTTTCTTGGTGGTCTGATGTTGAAAATGAGAAGCCAGGGCTATTCCCAAGTGCTCGCAGTCTCTCCTTTCAGTAAGTCTCTGGTCTATCCGGATACACAGTTGAATAATGTGCTCCAACTGGTCAGGGGTCTCAACCCTGGCAAGCTCGTCTTTCACTGGTTCTGATAACCCTCGTCGAAATTGACTTCTCTGGGCCGCTGAATTCCAGGTGGTGTCGGCCACCCAGCGACGGAACTCCGATGTATATTCCGCAACAGAGCGACGTCCTTGGCGCAAATTATGTAATTTGGTTTCTGCTGTGGCACAGCGGTTTGGGTCATCAAAAACTTGATTCATAGCTGCGGTGAAAGCTTCCAGGTCATTAAGGAGGCCATAGTCCTTTTCTACATAAGGTGAAGCCCAAGCAAGAGCTTCATCCGTCAGGAGATTTATCATGAAAAAAACTTTCTTCCTCTCACTGGTAAAGGGAGCAGGTTGCATCTGGAAGTATATGCGGCATTGATTGAGGAATCCTCGGTACTGCTGGCGATCCCCACTGAACTTTGCAGGCAGCGGCAGCCGCGCGTTTGATTCGGACCCTGAATTGCGCACGTCCAGAAGTTGTTTTTGTAGCTCAATTACTTCCTGTTGTAGACCCGTGAACTCAGTTTGTAACTTGGAATATTTTCCTTCAGAGTCAGTACAAAAACTTTGAAGTTCCGTAACTTGCCGCCTCAGGGTGTTCACAGCGGACTCCATTTTGGCGCGAGATTATTCTGTCAGGATCCCGTCTGGGTTGGAGCCGATGTTACTGCAAACACTAGGGGAAGCAGAGGCAGGTAACGTGGTCAGAGGATAGCCGGGTCGGTACACTGGAAAGGCGTTATTAGTAGCAATGGATCAGGTGGAGAGCGTAGTCAGAAGTGCAGGCCGAGGTCAGTTCACAGGAGAGCGGTATAGTAGCAATGGATCAGGCGGAGAGCGTAGTCAGAAGTGCAGGCCAAGGTCAGTTCACAGGAGAGCGGTATTGGTAGCAATGGATCAGGCGGAGAGCGTAGTCAGAAGTGCAGGCCGAGGTCAGTTCACAGGAGAGCGGTATTGGTAGCAATGGATCAGGCGGAGAGCGTAGTCAGAAGTGCAGGCCGAGGTCAGTTCACAGGAGAGCGGTATTGGTAGCAATGGATCAGGCGGAGAGCGTAGTCAGAAGGGCAGGCCGAGGTCAGTTCACAGGAGAGCGGTATTGGTAGCAGCAGATCAGCAGGAAGAGCTTGACTAGAGGCTAGAAGCACAATAATCTCGCAATGACACACCCACAGGGCCAGGTTTATATAGGGGGTGTAATTGGTAATCAGAGGCCAATCAAGAGAGCACTGGGTGGAGCCAATCAGGAAGAACAGTCACTGGTATCTGGGTTCAGCAAGGAACCTTGCAGCCAGCAGAATAGCTCAGATGGTAGAGCTGCTGGCCGGTGGACAAGAGGCACTGGGTTCGATTCCTGACAATAATATTACAGGCTATATTCACTAGTTTCCTAGATATTGCGTTGATCCAGGGAGCTAGTCCGATTGCCGTATGTGGAGTCGGGAAGGATTTTTTTTCCCCAATGTGAAGCTTAGTGTTGCCACATGGGTTTTTTTTGCCTTCCTCTGGATCAACATGTTAGGGCAGGTTAGGATAGGATATGGGTTGAACTAGATGGACTTAAAGTCTTCCTTCAACCTTAAAACTATGTTATTACAGGGTTCGACAAACCAGGGCGCCAGGTTGCAAGTGGCGCCTAGAAAATCATGCCTGGCGCCCAGGGGGAGTGCAGCCGATCGCAGCGGGGTGTCAGCTGATTATCACAGCTGACACCCGGCACTATGTGTCAGGAGCGGTCACGGACCGCTCCCGGCACGTTAACCCCTGGCACACCGCGATCAAACATGATCGCGGTGTACCGGGGGCACAGGGGAGGATCGCGCAGGGAGGGGGCTCCCTGCACGCTCCCCTGAGACCCTCAGAACAGGCGATGTGTCGCGCTGTTCCGAGGGTCCCTCCTCCCTGCAGGACCCCGATTCCAAGATGGCCGCCGGGGTCCATCCGGGTCCTGCAGGGAGGCGGCTTCCTCAGTGCCTGCTGAGAGCAGGCACTGAGAAGTCTGCAGCGATGCCAGAGCGATTGCTGGTGTGACAGAGTGCTGTGCACACTGTCACACCAGCGATCTGGTATTATACACTGTATAATACCATGTATAATATACAGTGATGTCCCACCCTGGGACACAG
The DNA here is from genome assembly GCA_033576555.1 of Oophaga sylvatica. NCBI lineage: Eukaryota > Metazoa > Chordata > Amphibia > Anura > Dendrobatidae > Oophaga > Oophaga sylvatica. The sequence goes on along the minus strand of JARQOD010000586.1, from coordinate 135,991 downwards.
TAAAAAAGTAAAAAAAAATAAATAAAAAGTGTTAAAAAAAATCATAATAAAAAAAAATATTCCCCAATAAATTCATTTATTCCTGTAAATAAAAAAAAAACAACACAATTAAAGTACACATATTTGGTATCGCCGCGTCCGTAACGACCCCCCCTATAAAACTAGAATGTTGCCTAAAATCTACCATATATTCTCATGTATAAGCCGACCCCCTAATTTTGCCACAAAAAAACGGAAAACTTATTGACTCGCGTATAAGCCTAGGGTGAAAAATGATTATGCCCCCATATGATGCTCCACAGATTATGCCCCTATATGCTCCAGATTATGCCCAATATGCTTCAGAGATTATGCCCCCATATGCTCCAGATTATGCCCCATATGTTCCACAGCTTATGCCCCCATATGCTCCAGATTATGCCCCATATGTTCCACAGATTATGCCCATATGCTCCATATTATGCCCCCATATGCTCCAGATTATGCCCCCATATGTTCCACAGCTTATGCCCCCATATGCTCCATATTATGCCCCCATGTTCCACAGATTATGCCCCATATGGTCCACAGCTTATGCCCCCATATGCTCCATATTATGCCCCCATATGCTCGATTATGCCCCATATGTTCCACAGCTTATGCCCCCATATGCTCCATATTATGCCCCCATATGCTCCATATTATGCCCCCATATGCTCCAGATTATGCCCCATATGTTCCACAGAATATGCCCCCATATGCTGCACAATTATGCCCCATATGCTCCATTGTATAGGCCTCATATGCTGCTGCAAAAAAAAAAATGACATACTCACCTCTCATCGCTGGGGGCCAGGTGCCGGTGTCCTGAGTAGGCGGTGACACCGGCGTGCTATATGGGACAGGTGCCGGTGTCACCGCTCGCTCAGGACCCCGGCACCTGAGATATTTACCTGTCCCATTCCACCGCTGCACGCTGCGTCCTCGTCTGACTCCTTTAGCTGTGAATGATCTGGCAGGGGGCGCGGCATGCACTAAGGACGTCATCGCGCCCTCTGCCTGATCATTCACAGCCAGAGGAGTCAGACGAGGACGCAGCGGTGGAACGGGACAGGTAAATATCGCTATACTCACCCCTCCGCCGGCGCATCTCTGCAGCCTCTCCGCTTCTCCCGGCGGTCTCCGCAGCTCTTCCTTCCTACAGCGGTCACGTGGTACCACTCATTAAAGTCATGAATATGTGCAAATTCATGACTTTAATGAGCGGTACCATGTGACCGCTGCAGGAAGGAGCCGGAGATCGTGGGAGAAGCAGGGGAGCTGCAGAGACCGCGCCGGCGGAGGGGTGAGTATGATCCGATACCCCCGCTCCCCGCCGACCCCCGTATATGACCAGCGTATAAACCGAGAGGGGGACTTTCAGCCCTAAAAAATGGGCTGAAAATCTCGGCTTATACACGAGTATATATGGTAACATATCAAAATATAATATTTATTATCTTTAGAAGTTAAATGTTTATAACGTTTGTAATGTTTTTTTGTTAAATTAAAAACCAAGTTTGTTAAAAAAAAATTTCTGGCTCCTAAATTTTTTGGCTGGCTCCTAGATTCTGAACAACTTTGTCGACCCCTGTGTTACTATGTTATTAAACGAGGGGAACCAACAATTTTGATCACGTGTATAGCTTATAAACACTCAGGGAATTAATTTATAAAATGGAATCACTGTATGAGGATTTCGACTATTCTGGTTTTCTGTCATTTAGTTATATTAGGGCTTCTGCATATGTTGTGTCAAATCTCATCTGGCATCTGTTCCTGCTGTCCAGCTGGAGTAATCTGCTCCCTACTTCAGCCAGTTGGAAACTACCACACCCTACTAAAGCTCAAAGCACATGGCCGGAATCTGTCAGAAACAGCATTGTTCTCCTCTGGTTCAGTCCTCTGTGCTCAGCTTGCAGCTTGTGTATTTGTTTCCTGTTGTGACCGTGGCCATTTACTGACTACTCTTGTGTCTTCTGATTCTGTGCTTCTGGTTCTGACCCAGCTACCTGGCTATTCTTCTTGCCATCTAATATCAAAGAATAGCAGGTAATGCCATGGTCCAAGCCTAGGGGTCCCAGTGTAAGTTCAGATCCATGTAATGGGGTTAAAGGGTGATGAGCAAGGCAATCCTTGGGATATGGAAAGCAGAGAAGATCGTGCCAAGCATGTTCATGGTGGACATCTTTTGAGCTGCCAGGTGACCATGAACAGTGCTCCCAATACATTGTGTCTGCAAACTATTCCAGCTAGATCTGCATTCAGATAGCTAAATGGCGCTCCTTCCTTCTGAACACTGCCATGTGCCCAGAGAGTAGTGTACAATCGTATGTAGGGTATTGTGAGAAGCTGGAAAATAATTTGTAAGATCCTTTTGTTTTCTATTATCCTTTGTGAATAATTCCAAAGTTATCACCACAAAGTGACACACGTCAGATATTAAAAATGGGGCCTGATTAAGAACCCGATTATGGTCATTATTCTCCCGTCACTTTCCCTCATTATGTGACGATTTTATGAAGTTTGTCTCGTCCCAATATACAGTCATGGCCAAAAGTTTTGAGAATGACACAAATATTAATTTTTACAAAGTCTACTGCTTCACTTTTTCGAATGGCAATTTGCATATACTCCAGAATGTTATAAAGAGTGATCAGCTTAACAGCAATTACTTGCAAAGTCAATATTTGGCTAGAAAATGAACTTTATCCCCCAAAACACATTTCAACATCATTGCAGCCCTGCCTTAAAAGGACCAGCTAACCTCTTTTCAGTGATTGCTCCATTAACACAGGTGTGGGTGTTAATGAGGACATGGCTGGAGATCAATCTGTCATGATTAAGTAAGAATGACACCACTGGACACTTTAAAAGGAGGCTGGTGCTTGGCATCATTGTTTCTCTTCTGTTAACCATGGTTATCTCTAAAGAAACACGTGCAGTCATCATTGCAATGCACAAAAATGGCCTAACAGGGAAGAGTATCGCAGCTAGAAAGATTGCACCTCAGTCAACAATCTATCGCATCATCAAGAACTTCAAGGAGAGAGGTTTCATTGTTGCCAAAAAGGCTTCAGGGCGCCCAAGAAAAACCAGCAAGCGCCAGGACCGTCTCTTAAAAGTGTTTCAGCTGCGGGATCGGGCTACCAGCAGTGCAGAGCTTGCTCAGGAATGGCAGCAGGCAGGTATGAGTGCATCTGCACGCACTGTGAGGCGGAGACTCTTGGAGCAAGGCCTGGTCTCAAGGAGGGCAGCAAAGAAGCCACTTCTCTCCAGAAAAACATCATGGACAGACTGATTTTCTGCAAAAGGTACAGGCAGTGGACTGCTGAGGACTGGGGTAAAGTTATTTTCTCTGATGAATCCCCTTTTCGATTGTTTGGGACATCAGGAAAACGCCTCATTCGGAGAAGACAAGGTGAGCGCTACCACCAGTCTTGTCTCATGCCAACTGTTAAGCATCCTGAAACCATTCATGTGTGGGGTTGCTTCTCAGCCAAGGGAATCGGCTCTCTCACAGTCTTGCCTAAAAACACAGCCATGAATAAAGAATGGTACCAGAATGTCCTCCAAGAGCAACTTCTCCCAACCCTCCAAGAGCAGTTTGGCGATCAACAATGCTTTTTCCAGCATGATGGAGCACCTTGCCATAAAGCAAAGGTGATAACTAAATGGCTCAGGGAACAAAACATAGAGATTTTGGGTCCATGGCCTGGAAACTCCCCAGATCTTAATCCCATTGAGAACTTGTGGTCAATCATCAAGAGACGGGTGGACAAACAAAAACCTAAAAATTCTGACAAAATGAAAGCATTGATTGTGCAAGAATGGACTGCTATCAGTCAGGATTTGGTCCAGAAGTTGATTGAGATCATGCCAGGGAGAATTGCAGAGGTCCTGAAGAAGAAGGGTCAACACTGCAAATATTGACTTGCTGCATTAACTCATTCTAACTGTCAATATAAGCTTTTGTTACTCATATGTTTGCAATTATATTTCTGTCTGTGATAAAAACATCTGTCAAACACACATAAAAACCAGAGGGCAGCAGATCATGTGAAAATATAATATTTGTGTCATTCTCAAAACTTTTGGCCATGACTGTATGTCCTTTTGTAATTAATAAAATTGTGTCGGTTTATGCAGCAATTGGTGACTCAATTTTTCTCAGTTTTTCGATATGTTCATGAGTCTTTTTTGCATTATTACTTATGGGAATATTCGGCACACTGGTATCTGTATCTGAAGCATGTATCTTTGGAGTTTCTTTATTATAAGTAAGAGATTGATGATATTGGACAGGCGCCGCTGGTGACATTTTGCTGGATGTAATTTTTATTCTAAGCCTCACAATAGGCACAATATTATAGGCATTATCAACAATTATATCAATGCTATTATATGCATTATGTAAATACTTTTCCAAAGTATTCACATCGATTTTTCTGGCTGGAAAAGTATTCACATCGATTTTTCTGGCTAACACGGTACCACAATATAATTTATTATTGTACACCATGCATTATGTAAAAATTGGGAGCAGGTCACTGAGGGGTCAGTGACCGGTCATAAGCCAATACAGATGCATATGTAATCAGTGCACCACATACAGCTCCACCCACAGCCACACCCAGAGCACGAGAATCTCATTAACTGAAAACTACAAATACAGATTAAACAACAGTAAACCAGAGTTGCAGTCATTTATGGTGGACCATTGGAGCTACTATGAGTCCTGACCAGGAGATTAGAGAAAATAATATTGCTCCCCATTTCAGGAGAGATTGTGCAGTAATCTGAATTTCTTAGGATTGAAAACAATGTAATTTATGAGGTGGAGCGAATCCATGAAACCAGGGCTGGAGCCAACACATCTCCTGCAGCCGTGAATAATGTATATTACAGCCATCAGCCACGCACAGCTCAGAGATATATCATGGCACAGGTGTGATGTGTTTTATGTAGATTATCACAATCCTCCTTGAAGTTAGTTGGTTTTAATACAAGTTGAAAAGTCCGGATAAAGGGAAACTCTGCTGTTATTGTACAGAAATTCACACTTGGCCTCACTGTACATTTAATGTCGATCATAAAAGCGAAGATTAGCCAGAAAGACTGGACCTGGTCTTGTAGGGACCATATGAGACATTCAGCAGCACAGAAGGGAGAGAAGATTCATCCGATAAGATCTCAGGGATCTAGGAAGCCAACAGCATCATTACCCTCCACTTTCTCTTACAGGCCCATCATAATATTTTCCTTCAAGTGATTTTCTATCTTGTCAGCACATTCTACGTGAACTGTCATTTGGCTTTATAGTCTACAGATCTGGGCAGGTAACGGTCAGCGTCTCCTAATACCAGGGGGAAAGGTGGATCCTCCAGGGTGTAAGTTCTATAGAAAAGGGCTTTCAGTGACCAAAGTCATTTGAACAGTTTTCGGTGGAGGAGAATGTTGTGGTCTAGAGGTAAAATGGTGATCATGGTAATACGGCCGGACTACACCACCGATAAAGCAGCCACAGCCGGTGACTGAAAAGAATCTGTGATTTCTCTGCATTTAGTGGTTACTACTCACCTGGGTAGTCATATGTGGGAATCTCCTCTTTACACCGCTCATCACCCCTCACATATGTCTCTGTAGTATTAATATGGGTCAGATCTTCACCCTAAAACCAATATTATAAAAGTCACCGACAGATGGAGAAGTCCCATCTATGATCAGCTCTAATCCTGCCATCTCCACCGTTCTCATTACACAAGTATAAAACATATAATACGGGGGGATAAAACAAGACTGAGCACAAGACCTTCACAGCCGTCTACACATCATAGGGGAGATCTCCTGACACCTTCTCTCCATCTACCTGATGATCCTGAGGAGCATTGGGATCTTCTTGGTTACAGTCCTGTGGAAGAAGAGGACGGGGACATCTCTCTGGTGTTGTCCTCTTACTGGATAGATCTGGAGGAAACACATACAGGGAGTGAATTCATTCTTTACATACAGATAATTATAGGCCGTGTGGATTTAGTCCTGTCTATTACCTGGTGATGTGAGGGGCTGGGGAACCTCCATTATGACGTTCTTGTACAGATCTCTGTGTCCTTCTAAATACTCCCACTCCTCCATGGAGAAATAGACAGCGACATCCTGACACCTTATAGGAACCTGACACATACAATGATACCGTCATCCCCGATCCCTTCATAGTGTTACTGTATAATGTCCCAGCATTCCCAGCAGTGTCACCTCTCCAGTCAGCAGCTCAATCATCTTGTAGGTGAGTTCTAGGATCTTCTGGTCATTGATGTCCTCATGGATCAGGTGAGGTGGAGGCCCCGTGATTGGGCTCAGGGGTCTTCCCCATCCCTCAGATACAGGGTCCTGACAGCGATCACTAGAGGTCTTCTTCACCACTGTGTAATCCTGGTAATGGAGAGACACATTAATAAATCTCACTACAGACATTTCCAGAGTCCTCACCTCTCCAGTTCTGTCCATTATTCCCATAGATAAGAATGATGTAATGTGACGTCATCAGAATCTCTCACCTCTCCAGTGAGACGGAAGAGGATCTCTAGGGTGAGGTGTAATATCCTCTCCGCCATCTTGTCTCTGTCCATATCCATCTTTGATGGGTAAATCAGGAAAATTCTCTTCTACAGAAGATCTTCACTGAGAGGATCCGATATTGTAGAGACCTGAATGAGAAGATGAGGCGATGTAACATCATAAGAATCCTGTAATAATACAATTACTGGAGATAATAAGGGAAACATATGAGGAGATTTATTATTTACAGGATTTAGTTTTCTTCTTTACATCTACTAATAAAACCTATATATTTAGGCCACAGTCAACAAGCAGTTTCTTCCTCGGAGTCGGCAGCTGAATACGTTCCTCATAGACTCATCTTCCATAACGCTAATTCTCCTCTCATTACCGACCCTGGAATCGGCATTAGTAATACTGCAGGAGATATTCATTACACGTGACATGAGGAATAACTACTTCATGATGAGGACGACATCTTCATCTTCTACTGATGGAGGTTTTGTAGGAACATTACACTGTGTGACCCCAGAAAGCGGCTCTGTACTATTAGAGTAACACACGTTCCCCCACAGACCCCTGAATATCACACTGTATAACGACCCCACAATCTGCGGCTCTTCGGGTAAATCGCTCTCTCACCATTGGATTAGAGCTGATACTATGAAGATAAAGGGACTAAACAGACTTTCTGTCACCTCCATAAAGGGACACTTCTCCGTGTTTGTCAGAACTGTGCGAGGATTATTAGAGGTGACAGTTCCCCCCATTAGAAGGGACACCTGTGGATATCGGGGTCTTCACCTGCTGCAGTCCTGGGGGGATTTACTGGGTAAAGTGGAGGTTGGAGAAACGTCCCCATCAATTCTCCTCAGACTGAAGGAACATCGCTCCTCTATTCAGCTCTATGGATCCAGGATGAAGAAGAGAATGAAGAGCAGGTGAGACCCCGCGGCCGGACTGTTCTACAGCTGCTCTGTGCACAGGACCTGTGATGAGGTCACAGGAAGGGGAGGAGTCAGGGTCACATGATCAGGGGCCTCAGTGTGTGCACAGGACCTGTGATGAGGTCACAGGAAGGGGAGGAGTCAGGGTCACATGATCAGGGGCCTCAGTGTGTGCACAGGACCTGTGATGAGGTCACAGGAAGGGGAGGAGTCAGGGTCACATGATCAGGGGCCTCTGTGTGTGCACAGGACCTGTGATGAGGTCACAGGAAGGGGAGGAGTCAGGGTCACATGATCAGGGGCCTCAGTGTGTGCACAGGACCTGTGATGAGGTCACAGGAAGGGGAGGAGTCAGGGTCACATGATCAGGGCCTCAGTGTGTGCCGCTCTTATTATAAATATAAACAATACATCATAATAAATAATTAACTGTACAGAAATAAAACATCGCTAAATAAGTAACAGAAACAAAAGAAATCAGGATCAATAAACCAAAAAGTCCAGAGTCCTTCGTCCTTTCTCTTCTTCAGAGCTATTGCAGCTTCCAGAGGACCCCAGCAGGAACATTGTCATTAAACAAAATTACATATAAAACATAAAAGAAACATACACACACACTGACACACCCCAAGAGAAAGGAAAAAGGCCTCACCTGGCCACACATACAACACTCTACTATATACACAATTTTTTTTTTATATTTTTTTCCCCACCACACCACAGGTCCATTTCATGCCCTTTTCACAGAAAGCCTAATGGGTCCATGAAAGTTTATGCCCTTTGAAATTTACAACCCTCGGGTCCATGGCAAGTTCCATGCCCTCCCCCCACACACCCACCCAACCTAAACTATACCCCCCAAACATATAACTATTTACACTTATATACAAAACATTACATTAACAGATCTACCACACAACAACACTACATTACATTACATTACATTAACCACAACATTATAAACATTTACACTGTACACTGACCACATAACCTGCAAGGCCCAAGTTCAGCGCCTGCAAGCCCAATATCCATTATTTCCTGAATTTACAAAGCAAAAAGCTAAGTGTGCCACACACCAGCCCACCACCGGAAACTGGAGTCCTAAGAGGGCCCATCCCTAACCACCAACACACGCACCCTGTCCCTCACCAACTAAATCTGACCCTAAAAGAAAAGAAACTGACCCTAACTATCCCTACCTATCCCTACCTATCCCTACTCTACCTAGCTTATCAAAACTAACTATCTAGCTATCCCTAAACTGGCCCTCCCTGTCCCTATCTGTCCCTACTTTTCTCTCCCTCAACACCCACACCACCTTATCTTACCCTACCAACAATCTCACACAGACCAGCTCTCCCTAGGGCACGTTAAAGGAGAAACCCCTCCAAAGCCAAGAGGCCCTCCTCACACCCAGCCTCTCGAACTCCAAAGAGCGCACCTTCCCCAGGTCACCCAAGATATTTCTAACCACCTCATCCGGGGGAGGACTTTCCGCTGCGTGGAAACTAAACTCCGTGCACTCCAAGTGTGGAACCTAATGACTACAATAACTAGGAATAAAGTGCTCCGCTCTCGGCCACCCAGGGATCTGAATGCCCCATAAGCCCACTCCGGATAAGAAAGGGACGCCAGCCTAGGCCAGCCTATGGAAGCACCCACCCTGTTGTAGACCCCTGTATTAAAGGGACACTGAAGGAGGAAGTGCTCCATGCTTTCCAACATGTCGCCACACTCCTCACGGGGACAACCCCGATCATCGGAGCTCCTGCACTTCAGGTTGTCCCTTACATACAGCCTCCCATGGAAGCAGCGCCAGGCCAAGTCCCAAAACTTCAAGGGGATCCGCATTGGAATTTAATAACCCAAGCCCAACCTCCAGATCCCGGCCTAGGCAATCCTTGAGCACCAGGGGCTTCTGGAAATGGGTCAACAGAACCCTGCTGTCAAGGAATTTCCTCGACATGGTCCTGATTTCCCACATTCCCAGACCCCACCGGCGGATTACCTTCAGAACCGGGGTAGCATAAGCCGGGAGATGTCCATGTGGTGAGCGCAGGTCCTTCACCTGCCCTCCTGTCTCCCATTCCTGGAAGAAAGGCCGAAACCAACTCCTGCAGCAGAATACCAACGGAGGAGCCCTCTCTGAATAGAGGTTAGCAACATTGATCTTAAGAAAGGTGTTTATCAGAAACACCACCGGGTTGACCATACCCAACCCACCTAGTCTCCTCGTACGGTACGTGACCTCTCTCTTAATTAGGTTAAGCCTGTTCCCCCATAACAGCTGGAATAACAGGCTATAGACCCGAGTCCAGAGAGGTTCTGGCAAGATGCAGACACTGTCCAGGTATATTAACAAGGGAAGCAGAAAGCCTTTGGCCAAGTTGACCCTTTCCCTCAGGGTTAAAGACCAACCCTTCCTCTGGTCCACCTTTTGGGCGGCGATCTTAAGTCTGCCCTCCCAATTTTGCTGGGGGAGTCCCCGGGGCCAAATTCGATGCCTAGGATTTTGGCGGAGGTCTGGGGCCCTGGAAGGGTGTCCGGGAGATCAAAACTAGGATCTCCCCCTCCCAGCCAGAGACTTTCGCACTTTTCCCAGTTGATCATGGACCCGGATGCCTCTGAGCAGCGCTCGACCTCAGACATGACCCAATCCACCTCCTATCTCGAGGACACAAAGAGGGAGACGTCGTCAGCATATGCTACAACCCTCAGAGTGGCCCCCGACTCTGCCCGGTCCATCCCGACTCCCACCAACGGTCCACGATCTACCCTCCTTAAGAAGGGATCGATCGTGAACATGTATAAAAGTGGGCTCAGAGGACAACCCTGGCAGACCCCGGAACTCACCTCAAAAGGGTGACCAACCCAACCGTTCACAAGTGGAAAAGTCTCAGCCCCCTGGTATAAGGTCTCTAACCAATTTACAAACCTCCCAGGCAGACCTTACCTCAAAAGGACAGACCAGAGGTACTCGTGATTCACCCGGTCAAAGGCCTTCGCTTGATCTAAGGACAGCAAGAACCCCTTCCAGTGACCCACCCTGCCCTGCTCCACTGCCTCTCGGACACCAAGCACAGCACTAAAAGTACTGCGGCCTGGAACAGAGCAGTGCTGAGCCCCCGAAAGGAGCCGGGGTGCAAACTTCACCAGCCGATTAAACAGCACCTTTGCCACAACCTTCCGGTCCACATTGAGAAGCGCTATGGGACGCCAATTCTCAATACGGGACGAGTCCTTACCCTTTGATAGGATAATCAGGGCTAACCTCCTCATTGAGCTGGGAAGAGCGCCCGAGGAAAGGCACTCATTAAACAACTCAGTCAAGAGGGGGACCAAGGAGTCCCTAAAGGTCTTGTAAACCTCGGATGTTAAGCCATCCGGACCTGGCGATTTTTTGGGCCGAAGCCCATCAATGGCCAGTCTCACTTCCTTTTCCCTGATTGCCTCTACCAAAACATCAAGAGAGGGGTCATCTCCTGGCTCAGGAATGGTCTCAGCCAGGAAAGCCGACATCCCGTCTCAATCCAGATCCCTCCTTTCCAAGAGGCATGAGTAAAAGGATCTGACCACCTCCAGGATCCCTGATTTGGATTGGTTCAGGGAACCCGTACTGTCGCTCAGTCCTGTCACCATCTTACAATTCACTGACATCTTACAGTTTCTGTAAGGGTCAGGCGAGCGGTACCTCCCGAAATTCCTCTCAAAAACCAAAGATGTGTGCCTATCATACTGACACCTCTTGAGCAAAGACTTCACCTGGAGATCTCCTCACGGTCACCCCCAGTCGAGACAAGCTGCTCGAGTTCCTCCTCAAGGCCTGATACAAGCGGTGCCTGTTCAGACTCCTGAGGCTCGAGAACTGACAGAAGAACCCCGCCACCCTCCCTTTGAAGATCTACCACCACTCAGACTTACTGCTACAGAGATCCAAAAGCGGTACCTGGCTCTGAAGAAATTCCTCAAAGGACTGTCTCACTTCCGCTTCTTCCAAGAGGGATGAATTCAGCTTCCACAGCCATCTTCCCATCTGGGGTGTCTCTGTAACATTCAGAGAAAAGAAAATTAAACAGTGATCAGAGAATTCCACCTCAACGGCGGACACTGCAGAAAAGATGGCATCCTCCTTCAAAAAAAATCTATATTTCCTAGACCTACAGCTACCTCTATGAAAGGTGAAACCCCCATGACCTGGGGTGTGCCGGATGTGGACATCCACCAGGTGAGCTTTGCTAGCTATACTATTTAATGCTGTACTATCATAAGCCAGGTGGCCTCCGGGGCCCCCCCTATCACGGGATCTCGTAATGGTGTTAAAATCCCCACCGAACACCACCTGCCAGATCGTAAAAAGAAAGGGCTTGATCTTTATGAAGAGACATTTGCGGTCCCACCTGGATTGTGGACCATAGATGTTTATGAGCCGAAGCTCCTGTCCCATCATGAAAACGTCTAAGACCAGGCACCTCCCCATTTCTATCTCAATAACCCGTCGGCATTCCACCTCCGCGGTCTTAAAACGAACCGCCACCCCACTATACGGCTCAGCCGCAAGAGACCAGTATGAGTGCCCACACCTCCACTCCCTCCTGGCTTTATGGATGGGCCCCATGTCGCCTTGTCCTTCCTCACTGGCCCCTTAGCCCCTCTCCTGCCACCACCACCTGCCACAGCAGAGATCGTGCCGGCCTCACGGTCTCCCCCCACCGGGCCTGAAGCAGCATTGGTAAAGGAGCGAGGGCAGCGGCTATACGGGTGACCTAGGTCACCACACAGGTGGCACCGAATGTCCTTGCAAGATGCGGCGAGATGACCTACCCCAACACACAAGGCATATTTCTGCACCTTGCAGCTTGCGCTGAAGTGGCGGGGATCACCGCACTTGTGGCAGACCTTCGGCTGCCCCTGGTAGAATACCAGGATCCTGTCCCTCCCTAGGAACCCCCTGAGACCTTCAACTTCATTATGAAGGTCCAGCCCCCCGACCAGATACCGAACTCATCCCGATTTTTTTTGGGGACGTCCGTGACTTCCCCATAATGTGAAAGCCACCTCATGATGTCAAAGCCGGAGAGTGACTCGTTACAAGTCACCACGGTCACTCTCTTAACAGCATTTTGGCGAGACAACGCCTGTTATGACTGTGCTAGAGATGGTGTCTGAGCAGAGGCTCCCTCTGGTGGTTACAGACAGTACTGAACCTTTCAGCGAGGAATGGCAATCTGGGTTCACTGACTGGTCTGATATAAGGGAGGTTCCCTCCCATGATGGTTGCCGGTGATCAATTGTTCTTGTCTCAATTGTGGTTCCTGGTTCATTTGGAAGTTTGCTGAGTCTTGCTTGCATCTTCTGCTATCAGATAAAATATTTTCTGCTTTTGTTTTAGTGCTTGCTTTTTGCATTGTTCCCTGCACTTCTGTGGAGGTCAGCCAGGTCCCCTCCGGGGGCTTGTGCTCCTCTCAGTTTATCTGAAGCCACTGTTATTTGTTCATTTTCTTTTTCCTGTTTTTTCAGTGGCTGCGGCTTGGTTTTGTTCAAACTGAGATCTGATTTAGTGGGTGGCGAGATCTTGTGATCTCAGTATTTTTGCAATCAGAATTGTTGGATTTTTGTAGGGTTTTCTGGGTTGCAGAAAGTAATCTCTCCTGTCCTATCCTATTTAGTCAGCTTGTGGCCCCAGCGTTTGCTCATTCTATTTTCTGTCTGTGTTCGTGCTTTCTTCTTGTCTAACCGCCATTACATGTTTGAGGGCTTCCTATTTTCTTTGGGGATCTGCTCGGGGCAGATAGCTTTCATTTTTCTGCCTTTAGGTGTAGTTATCTCTCAGGCTGTGACGAGGCGTCTAGGATCAACGTAGGAACGCTCCACGGCTACCTCTAGTTGTGTTGTTAGTTTAGGAATCTGCAACCCATTAGTTACCAACATCTCAGGTGTTCGGCTTCCCGGCTGTTGTTCCTGTCCTCCTCAGCTACCTAACATAAAAAACGCCTGTACGGCGAAGTCTCGCCATCCGGGCTCCCCCTTCACCAGCTCGTAATTCGACCAGAAGAGCTCTAGCCCCTCCGGCCGCACGAAAGTGATGTCGAAGAATAGGGTGGCTGAGGGATGGATCAGGGCAAAGATGTCCGTCGCCCTGAAGCCCATCTTCAGGAGGAGCTCCACCACCCTACTCCTGGGTGGGCAAGCTTCACCGCCCCTCCGATGAAGACTGACCACATTCCTCCTGGCCGGCCCTTGCCCGGCTGACGGGAGGGACCAAATGATTTCCCCCTCCCTTCTATCTTTGATGGCGGCCAGGCCTTGTCTCTCCAACCAGAAAGACAGGTCCACCTCTCTTCCCTCTACATTGACTGACCGCTCTCCTTTTTTAAGGGCCTCCAGAAAACTAATTGATCACAGACTGAACATGAGTGTGATGCAGCAGCAAAAAAGGCAAATGCAATTCTAGGATGTATCAACAGAAGCATACAGTCTAGATCACGTGAGGTCATTATTGCCCTCTACTCCTCTTTGGTCAGACCTCATCTGGAATACTGTGTCCAGTTTTGGGCACCACATTTTAAAAAAGACATCAACATACTGGAGCAAGTTCAGAGAAGAGCCACCAGAATGGTGACAGGTCTGCAAACCATGTCCTATGAGGAACGGTTGCAGGATTTGGGAATGTTTAGCTTGCAAAAAAGAAGACTGAGAGGAGACTTAATAGCTGTCTACAAATATCTCAAGGGCTGTCACATTGTAGAAGGATCATCTTTATTCTCATTTGCACAAGGAAAGACTAGAAGCAATGGGATGAAACTGAATGGGAGGAGACACAGATTAGATATTAGAAAAAACTTTTGACAGTTAGGGTGATCAATGAGTGGAACAGGCTGCCACGAGAGGTGGTGAAGTTCTCCTTCAATGGAAGTCTTCAAACAGAGGCTGGACAGACATCTGTCTGGGATGATTTATAGAATCCTGCTTTGAGCAGGGGTTGGACCAGATGGCCCAGGAGGTCCCTTCCAACTCTACTATTCTATGATTCTATGATTCTATGAAAACGGCGGTGCAAAACGCCGTCCACAGAGTCCGGAGGCAAGGAGACCCCCCGAGAACCCCCCGGAGCCCCAGCCGTGACCCCCGCAAAAGTACGGGGTCTCACGGCTGGGGGGCCAGATGGGCCAGCCCCTCCCTCACCGCCCGTGCTTCCACTTACACCAACACTCACTCCCTCCGCATTCACTCCCACATCCACTCCCACATCCACGTCACTCATGTCACTCACCTCATTTTTTTTGCATAATTTTTTTTACCTGCTGGGGGCCCTGGCTGATCAGTGATCTGCCCCACATTGTTTTTGCCCAGCAGTGCTGTCGCCCCTTTAAGAGCCGCAGAGCAGAGCTCACTCTGTAAGCTCTGCCTGGGCTCAGGAGCAGCAACACTTCCTGGGCTCTCTGGCTCCATTTTTTTTTTTTTGTTACATTTGGGGCAGGGCCGGGCTCTGCCTCTGCACCGTGCCTCCCACTGGAGACCTGCACTGGCCTCTCTTGGGGCAACGGAGGCCCCGCACCACCAGATGGAGGTAAGTGGGCTGGGGACCCCGGCAATCCCCTGCCAGCTTTCTCGGACACGATTTTTTTGGGTGGGACAGAAGGCAGCGGGCCTGCCGAGACCACGCCCCCCGCTGGTCACGGCCATGGCGGGTAGAGCGAAAGCCCGAAAGGCCACGCCCCCAGCCAGCCACGAGCACAGCGAGCGGAGCTGCGGCCGCCGAGGCCACGCCCCCCCACCAGCTGCAGTCATAGCGGGTGGAGCAGTAGCTTGCAAGGCTACGCCACCCCACCAGATGCGACAATAGCGGGTGGGACAGCGGCCGAGGAGGACACTCCCCCCTCGCAGGCCACCACTGCCTTCTTGTACCCAACAGTCGCTTTTGGCAAGGTCGGCCACTCCCCCTCGGCGTCCAGCGGCGGCAGGGACCCCGGCGTGGACCCCTTATTGGATCTACGCGCAGAGGACCCCGACCAAGCCGCGGACAACGCCAGGGGAGCGACCAACAACTTGCATTTTTTCACTTTTTGCCTTACGGCAGACTCCGCGCCCTTTCTAGGTCTCTGGACCTCCAAAAGTGATCCAGTCTTAGCGGATCCGCATGTGGGGGGACCAGAGACCCCAGCTCTCGCTGCCGGAGATGCGGCCCCGGCTGTACCTACTCCAGGTGCCCGGCCAGCCCCCGCTGCCACAGAGGACTGGGCCCAAGCACCACCACCATCAACCATACCAGCACCGACACTCTCCATATCGCTGCCTGAGTCCGAGCTGCCACCACTAGACATGGCACCCTATCGGGCACTTTTTATGTAGGAGTATTTTCTACTTCATATATAAGGTATGGCACACATTGCTGATCTAGGATACCATTATGATTGTTTGTTGATACTCGTTGTCAAATCCACTGCCTCTGATTATTCACTTTATTTGACCCATTCATTGACTATGTATATACTTTATTTTGGTTATACTTTACTTGTGTTACATTGTACTTATGGGACTTAGTTGTTTAAGTCCATGAACTGGTATATAAATTTATCATTTTCTTCTGTAGTTACTGACGAAGGTCACCAAGACCGAAACGTTTTTGGATAAACTACTAATAAATACCCTCACTTTAAGTTGGTGCTTAGTCTTTCTTGCTTATTATCACTTGGTGTGGGAACCTAGACTTCAAGCACCACTCCTCTTAGGTTGTGCTCACGTTTTTCTTTGATTCATTATTTTCCCATACGTGATTGCACACCTTGGGTCATGTCCACTCATACTTTTTCTTATAACGCAGAGGAAGCCGCGAGTATTCTCGCACAACCTAAGGTATCCAGTGATTTTTTACAAATTCCACCACAAGAGGTTCGGGGCAGAGATTGGGAAAGGGAACTCAGATCCCTCACCAATACAGAACTTCATTGTGCTACCCTATCAGAATATTTGCGTCTACAACACATCCTAGAGGTCTCCGTGTTCCTTTGCGTCCTACACTATTCAGGGATTCACCGGATTTCTGCACTAAATTTGAGCACATCTTGAATAAATGTTCTCTTGACTTGATAACGCTTACAGTTGAATATCTACAGAAGGCTATCATTTCCAGTTCAGAACGTGTCAAAACGATAGAAGCTCAATTAGCAGCAACCAGTACTCCGGAGGAACTCGGGACACTCAAATCTGAGATACAAGAACGCATTAACCATCACAAACGGGATATTGAAGCAAGAAAACGCAACAAATTTGCCAGAGATACGGAAGATTACCGCTCTAATCAAGTTTATAGATGGCAGATCAACTCCAAGCGCACCGACTCGAGATATGGTCAACATACATCCACCGACTATTCTACTTCAGGATCGGATCAGGAACATGGTCCTACACCATCCACCACAGCCCTTACTTTTTTAGGCCAACGTCGGGAACGCGACTACAGAAGAAGACCAGAAGGGGGCAGAAGAAGAGAACAAGATCAGGGCCGGATCACCCGCTGAAAGGTATGGACAATCTGGTAATTAACATATCTTCCAGAACTCTTAACCAGATAGAACACACGGTATTACAGAAAGGACTTTCATTTTGTCCATCATACCATTGCCGGACATTTGACCTCGATATGGACCTTCATAAGTACTATCGACGTATTAGGCTGAAAGCCTATTATTCTACCAGACCAGAGGACCCTGGCCCTCCGTTGCTCACGAACCCAAAACTCCTCTCCTCACTTAGTCTGGGTCTTCATAGTAAAAGTTTTTTCCGTCCTCCTCAAACCTCACACGCCGTCGAAACGTTCATCAATTTTGTACATAATACCTTCCAATCCTTACGATGTGACATTGACAAGGGTAAACTTTTTTACTCGTCTAATATCTCTGTGGAGGAAAGGAAGGCCTTTAAATGTTTACAAGACGATGATTCCATCATAATTAAACCAGCCGACAAGGGGGGTGCTCTGGTAGTGATGGATAAATCTATCTACCTTATGGAAGTTAGTTGTCAATTGAGTGATAGATCTATTTATCAACCTCTATCTAAAAACCCAACATTTGACATTAACCTTAAAATTAAGACCATCCTACACAAATACTCCAGTTTGGAAGTACTGGATCCTAAAACATGTGAATTTTTAAGTAATGCAAACCCCCACATTCCAGTATTTTACATTCTCCCAAAGGTTCACAAAAATCTCGAAAAACCTCCGGGGAGACCTATCGTAGCTTCTACCAACTCTATTCTCTCTCCCCCTGGCTATATTTCTTGAGAAGATTCTAACCCCACTTATTAAACAAACAAAATCATTCACTCTGGACAGGGGGGCCTTTCTTAAATTAATTCAGGAATTACAAACCATTCCCTCCAATGCATTACTAGTCACATTAGACGTGACAGATTTATATACGGTACGTCGATTCCGCACTCCGAGGGCATTCAATCCACAGCTCGTTTGTTATCCTCCACTTCAATGGATAGCGACCAAATTGACCTCTGTATTGAGCTTTTGAAACTCATACTCACCTCCAATTTTTTCCTATTCCAGGATGACTTTTACTTGCAAACGCGTGGGACCGCTATGGGCTCTAATGCAGCACCGCCATACGCTAACGCATACATGGTGGATTTTGAAGAAAGCATCATATACCAACACTCCCTATTCCGCGAGCATGTAATTACATGGAAGTGGTATATCGACGATGTTTTTTGCATATTGTCTGGCCCCTTTGAATCCCTTCACGCGTTTCTTGAAATGTTAAACTCTTCGTGGCCCGGTATACAGTTCACTATGTGACATGACCCCAGGTGCATTAATTTTCTTGATACACTTGTTATTAAGAATTCTGATGGGAGCTTATCCACAGACCTGTATATCAAAAAAAAGGACAAAAATAGCTTGCTACACTACCAGAGCCTCCACCCTCCCTTTATGAAAGACGCTATCCCGAAATCACAATTTCAGCGTGTTAAACGGATTGTTTCAGATAAGGCCACGCAACAACAACGTCTCCGTGAGATGACTGATAAATTCAAGGCTAGAGGATACCCTCCCTCCCTCTTAGAAAAATCTAGTATATCCAATACACGACCTGACAAGAAAACAGGTGATCGTATACCATTTGTGCATACATACCACCCGGTTCCCAACATCATCCATAGGACCATACGGAAAAATTGGCATTTATTAACAACAGCATACCCAGAGGTCAGCAAATTTAGGGAACCATTCTTAGCCTGTTACAAACGCCCTCCCAATCTACGGGATTCTCTAGTTCAGGCGGACTTTGGCCCAAAGTCCCCTTAACAACACAACGGTTTTTACAAAAACCAAAATGTGGTACTTTTCCATGTCTACGTTGCGTACAATGCAACAACGTTATAAAAAGGGATAAATTTTCGCACCCGCACTCTGGGAAAGAGTTTAAAATCAAGAATTATTTTACCTGTGATTCTACATGAGTAGTATACCTTATTAAATGCCCCTGCGGATTACTGTATGTAGGGGAAACTTCACAAGTGATACGTGACAGGATCTCCAAGCACAAATCAACTGTACATTGTAAAAATCTCCTCCTCCCGATCCCCCATCACTTCATTTCTGCTGGTCACAATGTCTCCCAATTAAAATTTCAAGTGATCGAGCAGATTCCATCCTCCCGCAGAGGAGGTAATAGGATCCAACTTTTAAAAAAACGTGAAGCCTATTGGATACATACACTAGATACTATGAGTCCAAAAGGCTTAAATAGAGATTATGAGCTGTCTGCTTATTTGTAAACTACCTATGTTACAGACGTAGTATCATGTTCCTATGTCTTGTTGATACTTATTTATGCTATTCACTAACATGCTCTCTCTCTCTTTCTAGAGCCGTCTCTATTAGAATATATGGATCCTATGTCACAAGTCACCACGTCTACTAGATTGGGATTTCTCTATGACCACTTCACCATTCAGACAGAATATATGGATCCTATGTCACAAGTCACCACGTCTACTAGATTGGGATTTCTCTATGACCACTTCACCATTCAGACAGAATATATGGATCCTATGTCACAAGTCACCACGTCTACTAGATTGGGATTTCTCTATGACCACTTCACCATTCAGACAGAATATATGGATCCTATGTCACAAGTCACCACGTCTACTAGATTGGGATTTCTCTATGACCACTTCACCATTCAGACAGAATATATGGATCCTATGTCACAAGTCACCACGTCTACTAGATTGGGATTTCTCTATGACCACTTCACCATTCAGACACATGACGTAATTGAAACTCACTTTGCACCATCAAAGTCTCTATTCTCTGAATGTTTTTCCAAATAAATTTGTGTATGAGCACCAATTCTCTGTATACTTTACTTGTGTTATATTGTACTTATGGGACTTAGTTGTTTAAGTCCATGAACTGGTATATAAATTTACCACCCACTATGTGCCTTATTAGAGTTACCATGTTTATATAACAAGTTCTGCATTTTTAGCATTTGATTTCACCGCAAATTAGCTCCTAATATTTATATCCTCAGAACCGCCATATTTGCCCATTCATTTTTTACTCATATACCGGCCTGTTCCATCGCTGACACGCAGGCATCAGTGCTGTGGAACGCACGGCCATGTTACTTCCGCCGCGTCACTTCCGGTTTATCAGAGTGACCGACATTTCACTGCTAAGTCTCACCCCTTCCTCATATAACGCCGCCTTCTTCGGTACCACCACACTCACGGCGAGGACACGGGTTCCTTTTTGCTCGCTCAGACATCCCCTTCACTGAGGTAACTATGACACTTTATATTCTACAAGGAGTTTAAAGCGGTCATCTTTTACATGGTAACTCCTCTGGATTTTAACCCCTGGGTGCCTCTTCCCTTTTTTTGCACACAGCACCAGCCATCATAGCGGTGGATACCGCAGTAATAGGCACAGTTTGCCCATTTGGCCATTTATTAATGAGGTAAATGCTATTTTTTTGGTGACCTATCTATATGATTCACTATCTAAGGCAGGTTCAATCCTGATTCTCTCAATCTTTCTAGCTCTGATATTAGCCACGCTTCTACTTATGTAAGTACCGTCTCTTTGGTCACATTTTTTCCACTACTCCACATTGGTAATTGACTTCATATCACTTTATACCTCTTTTAGGCTGAATTTACCTATCGGGCACTTTTTATGTAGGAGTATTTTCTACTTCATATATAAGGTATGCCACACATTGCTGATCTAGGATACCATTATGATTGTTTGTTGATACTCGTTGTCAGATCCACTGCCTCTGATTATTCACTTTATTTCACCCATTCATTGACTATGTATAGACTTTACTTGTGTTATACTTTTCTTGTGTTATATTGTACTTATAGGACTTAGTTGTTTAAGTCCATGAACTGGTATATAAATTTATCATTTACTTCTGTAGTTACTGACGAAGGTCACCAAGACCGAAACGTTTTTGGATAAACTACTAATAAATACCTTCACTTTAAGTTGAGTGCTTAGTCTTTCTTGCTTATTATCACTTGGTGTGGGAACCTAGACTTCAAGCACCACTCCTCTTAGGTTGTGCTCACGTTTTTCTTTGATTCAGTATTTTCCCATACATGATTGCACACCTTGGGTCTTGTCCACTCATACTTTTTCTTATAACGCAGAGGAAGCCGTGAGTATTCTCGCACAATCTAAGGTATTCAGTGATTTTTTACAAATTTCACCACAAGAGGTTCGGGGCAGAGATTGGGAAAGGGAACTCAGATCCCTCACCAATACAGAACTTCATTGTGCTACCCTATCAGAATATTTGCGTCTACAACACATCCCTAGAGGTCTCCGGGTTCCTTTGCGTCCTACACTATTCAGGGATTCACCGGATTTCTGCACTAAATTTGAGCACATCTTGAATAAATGTTCTCTTGACTTGATAACACTTACAGTTGAATATCTACAGAAGGCTATCATTTCCAGTTTAGAATGTGTCAAAACGATAGAAGCTCAATTAGCAGCAACCAGTACTCCGGAGGAACTCGGGACACTCAAATCTGAGATACAAGAACGCATTAACCATCACAAACGGGATATTGAAGCAAGAAAACGCAACAAATTTGCCAGAGATACGGAAGATTACCGCTCTAATCAAGTTTATAGATGGCAAATCAACTCCAAGCACACCGACTCGAGATATGGTCAACATACATCCACTGACTATTCTACTTCAGGATCAGATCAGGAACATGGTCCTACACCATCCACCACAGCCATTACTTTTTTAGGCCAACATCGGGGACGCGACTACAGAAGAAGACCAGAAGGGGGCAGAAGAAGAGAACAAGATCAGGGCCGAATCACCTGCTCGAAGGTATGGACAATCTGGTAATTAACATATCTTCCAGAACTCTTAACCAGATAGAACACACGGTATTACAGAAAGGACTTTCATTTTGTCCATCATACCATTGCCGGACATTTGACCTCGATATGGACCTTCATAAGTTCTATCGACGTATTAGGCTGAAAGCCTATTATTCTACCAGACCAGAGGACCCTGGCCCTCCGTTGCACACGAACCCAAAACTCCTCTCCTCACTTAGTCTGGATCTCCATAGTAAAAGTTTTTTCCGTCCTCCTCAAACCTCACACGCCGTCGAAACGTTCATCAATTTTGTACATAATACCTTCCAATCCTTACGATGTGACATTGACAAGGGTAAACTTTTTTACCCGTCTAATTTCTCTGTGGAGGAAAGGAAGGACTTTAAATGTTTACAAGACGATGATTCCATCATAATTAAACCAGCCGACAAGGGGGGGGCTCTGGTAGTGATGGATAAATCTATGTACCTTATGGAAGTTAATTTTCAATTGAGTGATAGATCTATTTATCAACCTCTATCTAAAAACCCAATATTTGATATTAGCCTTAAAATTAAGACCATCCTACAAAAATACTCCAGTTTGGGAGTACTGGATCCTAAAACATGTGAATTTTTAAGTAATGCAAACCCCCACATTCCAGTATTTTACATTCTCCCAAAGGTTCACAAAAATCTCGAAAAACCTCCGGGGAGACCTATCATAGCTTCTACCAACTCTATTCTCTCCCCCATGGCTATATTTCTTGAGAAGATTCTAACCCCACTTATTAAACAAACAAAATCATTCACTCTGGACACGGGGGCCTTTCTTAAATTAATTCAAGAATTACAAACCATTCCCTCCAATGCATTACTAGTCACATTAGACGTGAAAGATTTATATACGGTACGTTGATTACGCACTCCGAGGGCATTCAATCCACAGCTCATTTGTTATCCTCCACTACAATGGATAGCGACCAAATTGACCTCAGTGTTGAGCTTTTGAAACTCATACTCACCTCCAATTTTTTCCTATTCCAGGATGACTTTTACTTGCAAACGTGTGGGACCGCTATGGGCTCTAATGCAGCACCGCTATACGCTAACGCATACATGGCGGATTTTGAGGAAAGCATCATATACCAACACTCCTTATTCCGCGAGCATGTAATTACATGGAAGCGGTATATCGACAATGTTTTTTGCATATTGTCTGGCCCCCTTGAATCCCTTCACGCGTTTCTTGAAATGTTAAACTCTTCGTGGCCCGGTATACAGTTCACTATGGGCCATGACCCCAGGTGCATTAATTTTCTTGATACACTTGTTATTAAGAATTCTGATGGGAGCTTATCCACAGACCTGTATATCAAAAAAACGGACAAAAATAGCTTGCTACACTACCAGAGCCTCCACCCTCCCTTTATGAACGATGCTATCCCGAAATCACAATTTCAGCGTGTTAAACGGATTGTTTCAGATAAGGCCACGCAACAACAACGTCTCCGTGAGATGACTGATAAATTCAAGGCTAGAGGATACCCTCCCTCCCTCTTAGAAAAATCTAGTATATCCAATACACGACCTGACAAGAAAACAGGTGATCGTATACCATTTGTACATACATACCACCCGGTTGCCAACATCATCCATAGGACCATACGGAAAAATTGGCATTTATTAACAACAGCATACCCAGAGGTCAGCGAATTTAGGGAACCATTCTTAGCCTGTTACAAACGCCCTCCCAATCTACGGGATTCTCTAGTTCAGGCGGACTTTGGCCCAAAGTCCCCTTTAACAACACAACGGTTTTACAAAAACCAAAATGTGGTACTTTTCCATGTTTACGTTGCGTACAATGCAACAATGTTATAAAAGGGGATAAATTTTCGCACCCGCACTCTGGGAAAGAGTTTAAAATCAAGAATTATTTTAGCTGGGATTCTACATATGTAGTATACCTTATTAAATGCCCCTGCGGATTACTGTATGTAGGGGAAACTTCACAAGCGATACGTGACAGGATCTCCAAGCACAAATCAACTGTACATTGTAAAAATCTCCTCCTCCCGATCCCCCATCTCTTTATTTCTGCTGGTCACAATGTCTCCCAAGTAAAATTTCAAGTGATCGAGCAGATTCCATCCTCCCGCAGAGGAGGTAATAGGATCCAACTTTTAAAAAAACGTGAAGCCTATTGGATACATACACTAGATACTATGAGTCCAAAAGGCTTAAATAGAGATTATGAGCTGTCTGCTTATTTGTAAACTACCTATGTTACAGACGTAGTATCATGTTCCTATGTCTTGTTGATACTTATTTATGCTATTCACTAACATGCTCTCTCTCTCTTTCTAGAGCCGTCTCTATTAGAATATATGGATCCTATGTCACAAGTCACCACGTCTACTAGATTGGGATTTCTCTATGACCACTTCACCATTCAGACAGAATATATGGATCCTATGTCACAAGTCACCACGTCTACTAGATTGGGATTTCTCTATGACCACTTCACCATTCAGACACATGACGTAATTGAAACTCACTTTGCACCATCAAAGTCTCTATTCTCTGAATGTTTTTCCAAATAAATTTGTGTATGAGCACCAATTCTCTGTATACTTTACTTGTGTTATATTGTACTTATGGGACTTAGTTGTTTAAGTCCATGAACTGGTATATAAATTTATCATTTTCTTCTGTAGTTACTGACGAAGGTCACGAAACATTTTTGGATAAACTACTAATAAATACCCTCACTTTAAGTTGAGTGCTTAGTCTTTTTTGCTTATTATCACTTGGTGTGGGAACCTAGACTTCAAGCACCACTCCTTTTAGGTTGTGCTCACGTTTTTCTTTGATTCTGTACAATTTTCATAGTCATGAAAATACAGAAAAATCTTTAAATGAGGTGTGTCCAAACTTTTGGTCTGTACTGTACGTGAATTAATTTCAATTTTACTACATCTTGCATTCCCTGAACACCTGCTCCTGCTAAAAGCTGACAACTCAGCACATCCAACTGCACATCAGTCCACACACCACATAACTCTCAATTATTAATAGCTCAATTACCATCACACTTGTGGGTTTCTTTATTTGTACATATATACTGTATATATCATTTTTTATTAATCTTGATACGTGCACATTTTGTGCCACTTGTTTGCCTAGTTCCTATTGGCTTTCATTCTAATTAATAAAGATATACTCCTTTTAAATATATATAATTATTGTCTGGGTATTTCTTGGCGTTCCATTCTTTTGGATTTTTCATAGAATTTGAGTTTTCCGAACAATTTCACCCACCTCTAGTCGTACACACACGGCTCCGCTCCGTATACCTTGTAAACATGCGGCTCCACTCCATACACCTCGTACACACACGGCTCCACTCCGTACACACACGGCTCCACTCCGTATACCTCGTAAACACGCGGCTCCACTCCATACACCTCATACACACACGGCTCCACTCCGAACACACAAGGCTCCACTCCGTACACACACGGCTCCGCTTCAAACACTTCATACACACAAGGCTCCGCTCCGTACACCTTGTACACACACGGCTCAGCTCTGTACACCTCGTACACACAGCTCCGCTGCATACACCTCGTACACACACAGCTCCGCTAAGTATACCTCGTAAACACGCGGCTCCACTTCATACACCTCGTACACACACGGCTCCACTCCGAACACACACGGCTCCACTCCGTACACACACGGCTCCGCTTCGTACACTTCATACACACAAGGTTCCGCTCCGTACACCTTGTACACACACGGCTCAGCTCTGTACACCTCGTACACACAGCTCCGCTGCATACACCTCGTACACACACGGCTCCGCTCCGTACACCTCATACACACAAGGCTCCGCACACACACGGCTCCGTTTCGTACACCTCATACACACAAGGCTCCCCTCCGTACACCTCATACACACAAGGCTCCGCTCCGTACACCTCGTACACACAAGGCTCCGCTCCGTACACCTCGTACACACAAGGCTCAGCTACGTACACCTCGTACACACGGCTCCGCTCCATACACCTCGTACACACACGGCTCCACTCCATACACCTCGTACACACACGGCTCCACTCCGTACACACATGGCTCCACTCCGTACACACACGGCTCCGCTTCATACACCTCATACACACACGGCTCCACTCCGAACACACACGGCTCCACTCCGTACACCTTGTACACACACGGCTCAGCTCTGTACACCTCGTACACACAGCTCCGCTGCATACACCTCGTACACACACGGCTCAGCTCCGTATACCTCGTAAACACGCGGCTCCACTTCATACACCTCGTACACACACGGCTCCACTCTGAACACACACGGCTCCACTCCGTACACACACGGCTCCGCTTCGTACACCTCATACACACAAGGCTCCGCTCCGTACACCTTGTACACACACTGCTCAGCTCTGTACACCTCGTACACACAGCTCCGCTGCATACACCTCGTACACACACGGCTCCGCTCCGTACACCTCATACACACAAGGCTCCGCACACACACGGCTCCGTTTCGTACACCTCATACACACAAGGCTCCGCTCCATACACCTCATACACACAAGGCTCCGCTCCGTACACCTCGTACACACAAGGCTCCGCTCCATACACCTCGTACACACAAGGCTCAGCTACGCACACCTCGTACACACGACTCCGCTCCATACACCTCGTACACACACGGCTCCGCTCCGTATACCTCTTACACACACGGCTCCGCTCCGTACACACACGGCTCCGCTTCGTCCACCTCGTACACACACGGCTCCGCTCCGTACACCTTGTACACACACGGCTCAGCTCCGTACACCTCATGCACACACGGCTCCGCTCCGTACACCCTGTACACACACGGCTCTGCTCCGTACACCTAGTACACACACGGCTCTGCTCCGTACACCTCGTACACACACGGCTCTGCTCCGTACACCTCGTACACACACGTCTCCGCTCCGTACACCTAGTACACACACGGCTCTGCTCCGTACACCTCGTACACACACGGCTCCGCTCCGTACACCTCGTACACACATGGATCCGCTCCGTACACCTCGTACACACACGGCTCCGCTCCGTACACCTCGTACACACACGGCTCCGCTCCGTACACCTCGTACACAAACGGCTCCGCTCCGTACACCTCGTACACACACGGCTCCGCTCCGTACACCTCGTACACACACGGCTCCGCTCCGCACACCTCGTACACACATGGCTCCTCTCCGTACACCTCGTACACACACGGCTCTGCTCCGTACACCTCGTACACACACGGCTCCGCTCCGTACACCTCGTACACACACGGCTCCGCTCCGTACACCTCGTACACACACGGCTCCGCTCCGTACACCTCGTACACACACGGCTCCGCTCCGTACACCTCGTACACACACGGCTCCGCTCCGTACACCTCGTACACACACGGCTCCGCTCCGTACACCTCGTAACACACAACGGCTCCGCTCCGTACACACACGGCTCCGCTCCGTACACACACGGCTCCGCTCCGTACACACACGGTCCTCCGTACACAAGCTCCGTCGTACACCTCGTACACACACGGCTCCGCTCCGTACACCTCGTACACACACGGCTCTGCTCCGTACACCTCGTACACAACGGCTCCATACACCTCGTACACATATGGCTCCTCTCGTACACCTCGTACACACGGCTCCGCTCCGTACACCTCGTACACACACGGCTCCGCTCCGTACACCTCGTACACATACGGCTTCGCTCCGTACACCTCGTACACACACGGCTCCGCTCCGTACACCTCGTACACACACGGCTCCGCTCCGCACACCTCTTACACATATGGCTCCGCTCCGTACACTTTATCATTTATCTCCTTACCCATTGGTGTTCCCTCTGTTGTTGTGGTGTGAGTTTTTGTATGCAAGGTGGTTGTTGATTTTCCCCTTGTACTGTCTCGTTCGTTTAGTACTGTGTGTGGGCTTATATTATCCCGTTCCCTGTTGTTGTGATCGGGGTCCTTCTCAGGACTAGATCACTGAGGTTCAGGGATCCTCAGGAGGTAGGGATTACGCTGGCGGCCTGGACCTCTGTGCCTTTAACAGTACCTCCAGGTAGAGGGATTAGTCAGGGCCCCAGCTTAGGGTCATCTTAGGCCCCCAACTGTTATGATTTGGTAGCTGAGGAGTACAGGTAAAAAGGCAATACACCAGAGCAGTTGGAATCTATGAGATTGCAGTACCCTGACTAACCACCGCAACTAGAGGCAGCCGTGGAGCGTTCCTACGTTGGTCCTAGACGCCTCGTCACAGCCTGAGAAACTAACTACACCTAAAGATAGAAATAGGAAAGCTATCTGCCCCGGAGCAGAACCCCAAAGATAATAGAAAGCCCCCAAACATGTAATGGCGGTTAGACAAGATGAAATACTGACACAGAAAGAAAATAGTATGAGCAAACGCTGGGGCCCAAACTAACTAAATAGAAAAGGACAGGAAGGGTACTTACTGCAATCTCAGAAAACCCTGAAAAACACCAACTCTACTAATTTCAAAAACACCTGAGAGCACACGACCTCTACCACCTAAATTAGTTCTCTGGTGTAACAAAATCAAAACAGCAGCCACTGAAAAAACTGGAAAAAGCAAAAGTACAAAACACAGTGGCTGGACTAAACTGAGAGGGCAAAAGCCCCCGGAGGGGACCCAGAAGGCCCCCACAGAAGTGCAGGACCAAATGCAAAAATATAGCAAAAACACAAAATAAGAAATTGTCTTATCTGATAGCAGGAGATGCAGACACGACACAGCAGGCTACAAGGGAAACTGGAAAGAAGGATTCAGACCAGAACAATTGATCACCGGCAACCCTGATGGGAAAATTACTCCCTTATATAAGACCAATCAGTAACACCTGATTCCCAGTCCTCACAATCCTCACTAGTACCGCTTGTAACCACCAGAGGGAGCCTCTGCTCAGAACTCATCTCAAACCCATTCACAACAGTACCCCCCCCTTGAGGAGGGGTCACCGAACCCTCATTTGAGCAACCAGGTCGGTCAGGATGAGTTCTATGATACGCACGGATAAGTCTCCTAGCATGGATGTCCGAAGCAAACACCCAAGAATTGTCTTCCTGACCATAACCTCTCCATTTAACCAAATACTGGAGTCTTCGTCTAGAAAAACGAGAATCCAATATTTTCTCAACCACATACTCCAGATTGCCCTCAACCAAAACAGGGTCAGGAGGCACAGCAGCAGGAACCACTGGCTCAACAAACCTCTTCAACAAGGACTTGTGGAACACGTTATGGATCTTAAATGTCCCTGGAAGAAGCAAACGAAAAGAAACAGGATTAATAATCTCCATGATCTTATAAGGTCCAATGAACCTAGGCTTAAATTTAGGAGATGCTACTCTCATAGGAATATTCTTTGAGGACAACCAGACCAAGTCCCCCACTTTAAACCGAGGACCATCAGTCCTATGCCGGTTAGCAAACCGCTGGGCCTTCTCCTGAGAGAGGGACAACCTCTCCACTACCTGGTCCCAAATCTGCTGCATACGCTCAACAACAGAATCAACACCTGGACAGACAGAAGCCTCCGTCTGTCCTGAAGAAAATCGAGGGTGAAACCCAGAATTACAGAAAAACGGAGACATCAAAGTGGCAGAGCTAGCCCTATTATTAAGAGCAAACTCAGCCAAAGGCAAAAAAGAGACCCAGTCATCCTGATCAGCAGACACAAAGCATCTTAGATAAGTCTCCAATGTCTGGTTTGTTCTCTCAGTTTGACCATTGGTCTGAGGATGAAATGCCGAGGAGAAAGACAATTGAACACCCAGTTTAGAACAAAAAGTCCTCCAAAATCTGGAAACAAACTGGACTCCTCTGTCAGACACAATGTTCTCAGGAATGCCGTGTAAACGAACCACGTGCTGAAGGAACAACGGCACCAATTCAGAGGAGGAAGGCAACTTAGGTAATGGCACAAGATGTATCATTTTGGAAAACCTATCACAAATTACCCAGATGGTGGTCATTCTCTGAGAAACAGGAAGATCGGAAATGAAATCCATAGAGATATGGGTCCATGGTCTCTTGGGCACAGGCAATGGCATCAACAAACCACTAGAGCGAGAGCAAGGCTTGGAGCGAGAGCAAGTCCCGCAGGACTGCACAAATTCCCTGACATCGCGAGACAAGGTAGGCCACCAAAAGGACCGACTAACCAAGTCTCTGGTACCAAAAATTACGGGATGCCCAGCCAATGCGGAACAATGAATCTCAGACATCACACTCTTTTTCCATTGGTCCGGGACAAACAATTTTCCAACAGGGCAGCGCTCGGGCCTATCCTCCTGACACCCCTCCAGAGCAAGTCTCAAATTGGGCGAGATGGCGGAAAGAACTACACCCTCCTTCAAAATAACAGAGGGATCAGATAGCTCAGGAGAGTCCGCAAGGAAACTCCTCGAGAGGGCATCCGCCTTAACATTCTTAGTGCCAGGAAGAAAGGAAACCACAAAATTAAAACGTGTGAAAAACAAGGCCCACCTGGCCTGTCTAGGATTGAGTCGCTTGGCAGATTCCAGATAGACCAGATTCTTATGGTCCGTAAGGACCACCACCTGATGTTTGGCTCCCTCCAGCCAATGTCTCCACTCTTCAAAAGCCCACTTCATGGCCAATAACTCCCGATTACCCACGTCATAATTACGTTCAGTAGGAGAAAATTTTCGAGAGAAAAAGGCACAAGGGTTACTTTTAGAGGTCTCTGGATCTTTTTGGGACAAAACGGCACCTGCCCCAATTTCAGAGGCATCAACCTCCACCTGAAATGGCAGAGAAACATCAGGCTGCCGTAGGACAGGAGCAGAAGTGAATCTCTGCTTAAGTTCCTGAAACGCAGAGACTGCCTCAGGAGGCCAATTCACCACATCAGAACCCTTTCTGGTCAAATCAGTTAATGGTTTAACAATAACAGAGAAATTACCAATAAATTTACGATAAAAATTGGCAAAACCCAAAAATCTCTGAAGAGCCTTTAATGAAGTAGGTTGGACCCAATCACAGATGGCCTGAACCTTGACCGGGTCCATTTCAATAACAGATGGGGACAAAATGAATCCCAGAAATGAGATCTTCTGTACGCCAAAAAGACACTTTGATCCCTTCACATACAGAGCATTCTCTCTCAAATCTGGAATACAGTTCGAACATGTTTCACATGAGAGTCCCAGTCATTAGAAAAAATCAAGATATCATCCAAATAAACAATCAGAAACTTGTCCACAAAATCCCTGAAAATGTCATTCATGAAGGACTGGAAGACGGAAGGAGCATTAGTGAGCCCAAAGGGCATCACAAGGTACTCAAAATGCCCTTCAGGGGTGTTAAATGCCGTCTTCCATTCATCCCCGTGCTTAATGCGAATAAGGTTATACGCCCCCCTGAGGTCAAGCTTGGTAAACCAAGTAGCGTTTTTCACCCTGGAAAACAGGTCAGAAATCAAGGGTAACGGGTATTGATATTTCACAGTAATATTGTTCAAGAGACGATAATCAATACACGGCCTTAATGAACCATCTTTTTTGGCCACAAAAAAAAACCGGCACCTAAGGGTGAAGAGGATGGTCTGATATGACCCTTCTCCAATGATACCTTGATATAAGACCGCATAGCGTCATGTTCAGGTACAGACAAGTTAAAAAGGCGACCTTTAGGGAATTTACTACCCAGCACTAATTCAATAGCGCAGTCATAGCTCCTATGGGGAGGTAAGGATGCAGATTTACTTTCGCTAAACACATCAGAAAAATCAAACAAAAAGTCAGGAACATCCTCAGCCTGGGGGGAGGCAGAAAAAACAGGAGTGTTGGTATTAACACATTGGCAGCCCCAACTGGTTACAGACACAGATTTCCAATCCAAAACAGGATTATGAGACTGTAACCAAGGGAAACCCAGCACTATAATGTCATGCAGATTATATAGAACCAAAAATTTGCAGCACTCCTGGTGATCAGGTTCAACCCTCATTATCACCTGAGTAGAAAACTGGGGTTTATTCTCAGCCAAAGGGGTAGAATCGATCCCCAGTAAAGGAATAGACTTCTGTAGGGGTATCAAGGGAAACCCACAACGTTTAGCAAAATCATAATCCATCAGGTTAATAGCTGCTCCAGAATCAACGAAAGCCTGAGCAGAAAATGAGGACAGAGAGCATATCAGAGTGACAGTTAATAAAAACTTAGTCTGAACACTACCCAAGACAACTGAGCGTGCAAAATGTCTTCCCCGCTTAGGGCAGACTGAAATAGCATGAGAGGCATCACCACAGTAGAAACATAACCCATTGCGCTTTCGAAACTCATGACGCTGTGCCCCAGACACCACTCCATCACACTGCATGGGCTCAGCAGCTGGCTCACAAGGCAACACCATTCCACGCATACTTCTCCGCTCACGCAAACGTCTGTCAATTTGAATCGCTAATAACATAGAATTATTGAGACCAGAGGGGACAGGGAATCCCACCATAACATCCTTTACATTATCCGACAGACCCTTCCGGAAAAGGGCCGCCAAAGCGTCGTCATTCCATTTGGTCAGGACTGCCCACCTTCAGAATCTCTGACAGTACAACTCAGCGTCATCAAGCCCCTGATTTAATGCCAACAAGGCTTTTTCAGCTTGATCAGTGACATTAGGCTCATCGTACAATAACCCCAAAGCCTGAAAAAATGCATCAACATCACTCAAAACAGGATCCCCAGGTATCAGGGAAAAAGCCCAATCCTGAGGATCGCCGCGCAGGAGAGAGATGATAATTTGAACCTGCTGCGCTGCGTTTCCTGAGGACTTAGATTTTAAGGCAAGAAACAATTTACAATTATTTTTGAAATTCTGAAACTTAGCTCGATCCCCTAAAAACAAATCTGGCATGGGAATCCTAGGTTCACAACAGGCAACCCAGCAAGATATGCAGCAATACTCTGAACCTCAGTGGCAAGCTGATCCACACGGCCAGACAACTGTGCAAACTCCATTGGGAGAAAAGATCCTCCCCAGCACCCAGAGATACAGAGGGAAAAAAAAAAAAATGCAACAAACAGAAAAATATCTCTGACAACTTTTCTTCCTTCAAAATATTTTTTCCCTTCTGTGAGTACCATACAATTTTTAGGCCGGTGATACTGTTATGATTTGGTAGCTGAGGAGTACAGGTAAAAAGGCAATACACCAGAGCAGTTGGAATCTATGAGATTGCAGTACCCTGACTAACCACCGCAACTAGAGGCAGCCGTGGAGCGTTCCTACGTTGGTCCTAGACGCCTCGTCACAGCCTGAGAAACTAACTACACCTAAAGATAGAAATAGGAAAGCTATCTGCCCCGTAGCAGAACCCCAAAGATAATAGAAAGCCCCCAAACATGTAATGGCGGTTAGACAAGAGGAAATACTGACACAGAAAGAAAATAGTATGAGCAAACGCTGGGGCCCAAACTAACTAAATAGAAAAGGACAGGAAGGGTACTTACTTCAATCTCAGAAAACCCTGAAAAACACCAACTCTACTAATTTCAAAATCACCTGAGATCACACGACCTCTACCACCTAAATTAGTTCTCTGGTGTAACAAAAACAGCAGCCACTGAAAAAACTGGAAAAAGCAAAAGTACAAAACACAGTGGCTGGACTAAACTGAGAGGGCAAAAGCCCCCGGAGGGGACCCAGAAGGCCCCCACAGAAGTGCAGGACCAAATGCAAAAATATAGCAAAAACACAAAATAAGAAATTGTCTTATCTGATAGCAGGAGATGCAGACACGACACAGCAGGCTACAAGGGAAACTGGAAAGAAGGATTCAGACCAGAACAATTGATCACCGGCAACCCTGATGGGAAAATTACTCCCTTATATAAGACCAATCAGTAACACCTGATTCCCAGTCCTCACAATCCTCACTAGTACCGCTTGTAACCACCAGAGGGAGCCTCTGCTCAGAACTCATCTCAAACCCATTCACAACACCCAACCTCCGGTACGCAGAGACAGCTTGACACTGTCCCGCTGGATCTGGGACAGTTGGGAGGTATGAATGCTCCCCACCATACACCTTGTACACGCACGGCTCCGTACACCTCGCGCACACACGGCTCCGCTCCGTACACCTCACGCACACATGGCTCCACTCCGTACACCTCGTGCACACTTGGCTCCACTCCGTACACCTCGCGCACACACGGCTCCACTCCGTACACACACGGCTCCACTCCGTACACACACGGCTCCACTCCGTACACACACGGCTTCACTCCGTAAACATCGTACATACGCAGCCACGCTCCGTAAACCTTGTACACATGCGGCTTTGCACCATACACCTCGTACACATGCGGTTCCGCTCCGTACACCTCGTACACATGCGGTTCCGCTCCATACACACGTGGCTCCACTTCTCTACACCCCGTACACACATGGCTCTGCTCCGCTCCGTACACACACGGCTCTGCTCCGCTCTGTACACACACGGCTCAAGCACGGAGCCCTGTGTGTACGGAGATGAGCGGCTCAGCTCCGTACACTTCGTACACACAAGGCTCCGTTTTGTACGCCACGTACACACAGCACTGCTACAGCCACCTCGTACACGCACGGCTCCGCTCCGTACACCTCGTACACGCACGGCTCCGCTCCGTACACGCACGGCTCCGCTCCGTACACCTCGTACACACACGGCTCTGCTACATCCACACTGTAAACCCCTCCTGACCCAACCGTATTCAAGTTAGTCTGCAGTTAGTAGTTTGCTATTAGATTTTCAAGTTAGTTCGACCGTGGTTTGGTTTTAAAATGAGATTATGAATGAATTGGTTTTTTGATACTATAAGGACAGTTATCTAACAAATTTAACTGTTAAACTCAAAAAATAATTTTATTTACCGTATTTTTCGGACTATAAGACGCACCGGACCATAAGACGCACCCCAAATTTTCAGAAGGAAAATCTCGTCCTCTTCCCGAGGACAAGATCTCGTTGCCGAGATTTGAACGAGAGTATGCGGCGGCCATCTTGCCGGAGGCCCCAGGCGGCCGTTCTTCATGCCGGCACCGCGTCGCAGCTGCGGGGGGGCTTTCCGGCTGGGACGAGATGCCGGCGGAGCCCCCCACGCAGCCCAGAGGCCCGCTTGCTGCCCGAACACTACCACCGCACCTTGGATCGGGACCGCCACCGGAGGCACCGGCACCGCAGCTGCGGGGGGCTTTCCGGCTGGGACGAGATGCCGGCGGAGCCCCCCATGCAGCCCAGAGGCCCGCTGCTGCCCGGACACCACCACCGCATCGCAGCCAAGCTGCATTGGGAGCGCCGCCGCCATTGAACTTTCCGGTATGTTGGGACCATAAGACGCACCCCCATTTTCCCCCAAAATTTTGGGGGAAAAAAGTGCGTCTTATGGTCCAAAAAAATACGGTACTTATACATTAATATTGACTTATTCTTTTGTGCAAATATATACCTGTATATACAAATATTGAATATAAATAGGTACCCTGGACCACTAGTACTCAAAATGATCAGCTCAATGTCCTGAATAATATTTGACCAAAAAATTATCAACTCTATAATAATAATAATAATAATAATCTTTATTTATATAGCGCCAACATATTTCGCAGCGCTTTACAGTTTAACAGTTTCAAAACACAAGTCATAAGTAACAACGTTAACAATACAATAATTAAAGCAAAATAAGCCGCCCCTGCTCGTGAGAGCTTACAATCTACAGTGAGGTGGGGGAGATACAAAGTACAGGTGTGTATATACAATGGTGCATTTACAATGATGGTCCAGCCATCTTGAGGGAGTGAGGGATGGATGGAGATAGTGAATGGGCTACACACACACACACTTAAGGTACTGCCACACTAAACAATCCCGCTAGCGATCACGATAACGACGCATACTAATGCGATCGCTAGCGGGATTGTTTCTATATCGCTAAGTGCGGCCACATTTAGCGATATAGTTAACGACGCTATCGCCGTTAGCGATCTTCTTAACGACTTTAGCGGTACAAAAGTACCGCTAAATCGCTAAGAAAAGGTGCCACACTAGCGATATATACTTACCCAGCGGGAGCGCCGACGAGAAAATAGGGTCCGGAACGATTCCAGCGACGAGCGAGATCACAGCAGGAAGCTCGTCGCTGGCAGCTGCCGCACTGAACAACATCGCTAACGGGATCGCTAAATAGTGACGTTTTTTAGCGATCCCGTTAGCGATATTGTTCAGTGTGGCATACCCTTTACACATAAAATGACTTTGATTAGTGAACGTGATAGGCCGCTCTGAACAAATGTTTTTTGAGGGAGCGCCTGAAACCATACACATTGTGGATAGTCCTAATTTCTTGGGGTAGAGCATTCCAGAGGATTGGCGCAGCGCGGGAGAAGTCTTGGAGTCGGGAGTGGGAGGTACGGATTAGTGCAGAGGTTAGTCGAAAGTCGTTTGCAGAGCGCAGCAGTCGGTTAGGCCGATAGGTAGAAATGAGGGAGGAGATGTAGGGGGGTGCTGCACTGTGGAGCACTTTGTAGGTGAGAACAAGTACTTTGAATTGGATCCTATAATGATTTTGCAGCCAATGTAAGGACTGGCGAAGAGCGGATGCGTCCGAGTACCGATTAGCCAGATGGATGATCCTGGCTGCTGCATTAAGTATGGACTGGAGAGGGGATAGTCGAGTAATGGGGAGGCCAAGTAATAGAGCGTTGCAGTAGTCCAGGCGGGAGTGGATCAATGCTACAGTGAGGGTTTTTGTTGTTTCCATGGTGAGAAAAGGGCGGATTCTAGAAATGTTCTTTAGGTGTAGGCGGCAAGAGAGGGTAAGAGATTGTATATGGGAGGTGAAGGAGAGATTGGTGTCAAACATAACACCCAGACAGCGAGCCTGCTGCCGGGGTGTTATTATGGTGCCGCCCACGGAGAGGGAAATGTCAGATTTAGGGAGGTTAGTAGACGGCGGGAGCAGAAGGAGTTCAGTTTTGGAGAGGTTAAGTTTCAGATGGAGAGCGGACATGATGTTGGAGACTGAGGACAGACAGTCACTGGCGTTCTGTAGAACAGCGGGGGTAAGGTCGGGGGATGACGTGTATAGTTGTGTGTCATCAGCATAAAGATGGTACTGAAAGCCAAATCTGCTGATGGTCTGTCCAATTGGGGCCGTGTAGAGAGAGAAGAGAAGGGGGCCAAGGACTGAGCCCTGGGGTACACCGACAGTGAGAGGAAGAGGAGATGACGTGGAGCCAGAGAACGAAACACTGAAGGAGCGGTCAGAAAGATAGGAGAACCAGGAGAGAACAGTGTCCTTAATACCTAGTGACTGGAGCCTAGACAGTAGGAGACAGTGGTCAACTGTGTCGAAAGCTGCAGAAAGGTCGAGAAGAATGAGCAGAGAGTGGTCGCCATTACGTTTTGCTGTCAGAAGGTCATTGGTCACTTTGATGAGTGCAGTTTCAGTTGAATGTAGGGGGCGGAAGCCGGACTGTGAAGGGTCTAGAAGGGAGTAAGTGGAGAGGTAACAGGTGAGGCGGGAGTAGACCAGGCACTCCAAAAGTTTAGAGATGAAGGGGAGATTGGAGACCGGTCTGTAGTTGTTTGTGCAGGAAGGGTCGAGAGTGGGTTTCTTTAGTAGTGGAGTAATGATGGAGTGTTTGAAGGAGGATGGGAAAATGCCAGAGGAGAGTGAGAGATTAAAGATTGTAGTTAGGTGAGTTGTGACAACTGGAGAGAGAGACTGGAGGAGATGTGAGGGAATGGGGTCGGTAGTGTATGTAGTCGGACGAGAGGAAGAGAGGAGTCTGGAGACTTCTTCTTCTGTGATGGGATCAAATGTGGAAAGTGAGCCAGAGGAAATGCAGGGAGGGATGGGAGTCACAGCACTTGGTAGTTGAGAGCAGATTTCCTGACGGATAGTATCTATTTTTTCCATAAAGTGGGAGGCCAGGTCGTCAGCACAAATGTCTGTGATAGGGGCTTGTGCTTTTGGCCTGAGGAGGGAGTGAAAAGTGTCAAAAAGTTTCTTGGGGTTGTTGGCTAGTGAGGAGATCAGGGTGGTGAAGTAGGTCTGTTTGGCGAGGTGAAGGGCAGCATTATAAGTTCTTAACATGAATTTAAAGTGGATGAACTCTTCTGGTGTGCGGGTTTTTTCTCCGGAGGCGTTCAGCACTCCTAGAGCATCGCTGAAGAAGTCGAGTTTGCAATGTGAGCCAGGGCTGTTTTACTGTGTGTTTGGAGGTTCTGAGGGTGAGCGGTGCTACTTGGTCAAGGGTGCTTCTAAGAGTGTCATTGTAGTGCTGAACAGCCAGATTAGGACAAGAAAAGAGGAGATTGGGGACAGCGATGAGTATAGGGAGTCTGAAAGTGTCTGAGGGTTAATGGCTTGTAGATTTCTGAATGTGTGGTAGGTAGGAGTGCGCTGGGGTGGTCGAGATTTGTGAGGATGAAGGAGAGAATGTTGTGGTCAGAGAGTGGAAGTGGTGAGTTTAGGTGGGAGATTGAACAGAGGCGGACAAAGACCAGGTCAAGGGTGTTACCATCCTTGTGTGTCTCAGAGGTTGAAAGCTGTGAGAGGCCTAGAGAAGTGGTTAGTGATAGAAGCTGAGATGCAGATGTGGAAGTAGGGCTGTTAATGGGGATGTTGAAGTCTCCAAGGATAAGGGTTGGTAGTTCTGAGGACATGAAGTGCGGCAGCCAGGCTGAGAAGTGGTCGAGGAACCGGGTGGGAGAGCCTGGGGGCTGATATATGACCACTACTCTTAGGAGAGGGGACGGAAGAGCCTGATGGTGTGGACCTCAAAAGAAGGGAATGAGAGTGATGGAATTGGGGGGATGACCTGGAAAGTGCATTGTGGGGACAGGAGTATGCCAACTCCACCACCATGTCTGTTTGTGGGTCTCGGGGAATGGGAGAACTGTAAGCCACCATAGGAAATGGCAGCAGGGGAGACAGTGTCAGAATCCTGAATCCAGGTTTCAGTGAGGGTCAACAGATGAAGAGAGTTGGTCAGAAAGTAGTTGTGCAGGAAGGATAGCTTGTTGCATGCAGACAGTGGATTCCAGAGGGCACAATTAAAGGAGATGAGGGAGTGCAAGTAATATTAATAAGATTATTATGGTTTCGATATGAGGTAGGGTAGGAATTGAGGTTGGGGGATGGTGGACCAGGGTTGGGGGAGATGTCCCCTGAAATCAGTAGGAGTAGGAAGATAAAGAGCAAGTAGTTGTTGGAATTGTAAGTAGGTTTTTTCTGTGATGTGTTTGGGCAAGATGGGCTGAGGTTTTTCAGGAAGGTGAGGAGTACATGGGAGCTGTACATGTGTATGTATGTGTAGTTCAGAAGTTATTCACGTAAATCGCTTATTTATGTCGCGCATAATCAAACGTACTCAATCGTACATAACTTTTATTTGAAAAGAGGTACCCTGGACCACAAGTACTCAAAATGAACAGCTCAATGTCCTGAATAATATGTGCCCAAAAAAATTATCCACTCTATGTGTAGTTCAGGAGTTATTCACGTAAATCGCTTATTTATGTTGCACATAATCAAACGTACTCAATCGTACATAACTCTAATTTGAAAAGAGGTACCCTGGACCACTAGTACTCAAAATTAACAGCTCAATGTCCTGAATAATATTTGCCCAAAAAATATCAACTCTATGTGTAGTTCAGAAGTTATTCACGTAAATCACTTATTTGTCGTGCATAATCAAACGTACATAAGTTTAAGACCAGGGAGTCAGCCGGGGAGAAAGAGGAAGGTACTGACTACTGACCAGGTCACCTGAATTTAACCATTGTGGGTGTGGCCGTACGCCCCTTCCTCTTTCTTCCGGTTGGTCAGCCGGGCGTCCAATTAGTGCATCACCTGGGGGAAGTAGTGTTAGGGGGAATTGGCACTGCACAGTCTCTTACTAGCTTTTCCCATAGGGGCTCTGCAGTCCGAGGCACGTTCCCTATGCAGTATCATGCCTGCCAGACTGCAGAGACCCGTGTGTCGTAAACAGTGCCTTCCCCCCCTCCCACCAATCCCAGAAAGACAACGCAAACAGACCTAGATGGGTTGAACAGGTCGGTCACAGTTTATTAATTTGATCAGCAGGGAGGGGCAATTACATCTCGCAACGGGCATACAGCCGAAGGCCCAGTCTGCGACCGACAGGCGGGCAGCCAATGAGCGGCTACGAACCTTTGCCCTCTCTACACTTCCGCAACGGAGGATCATGTGTAATACCTACACAGGACTCCGACCCCCACCCATCAGCTTTAAGTCCTGTTCAATTCCGTCCTGAAAACCTGACAGAAATATGTCGAGCCCGATGACCGTGAGATGAATACCGTCGGACCTTAGTAACGCTGAGTTGTCACCTTCTAGTTGGTAGTGGCTAACTGCAATGCCATATTTTCCTTTTACGTATTTCGCCACTCTCAAGTTGACCTTTTTTCTTGATCTCTCTATGGTTTCAGGTCCTTAGCTCCATGCCAGACAGTTCATGGCACCATCTCCGACCACACCAATATCATATCCGGTAAAAGATAGAAAAAGCGCTCAATATCAGCTATCATCGTTGTACTGAGCTCGACAAATCTCCGTTTACCCAGATCGTTGCCGCCGGCATGTAATCCTAATATCACTGGCCCTTTGGCCCTCTTGGCAATGATGACTATTTCTGGGAAGATCTTTTGCCATTGTAGCCCTCTGATCCCTCTCCAGTTGACTTCCATGTTCTGGAAGTCTAAATTCACACCGCCCGGCCTAATTTTCGGCCCTTTTCTTAGTCCAGTGGACGTACGACTGTCCAATCACCCAAACTGCAGGTTTACGGACGCCTGAAAGAGACAAAATTTGTTACTTGAGCAAGTCAGGTTTTATGTATCTTGCGAAGCATGCGGATTTCCAGCGACCCATTCGTTGCACTTCGGCCTCTGGAACGCCAGCTCTAGCTGCTTCAGTGGCGGCCCTATTCAGAAAGAATGCGTCCTGTACTCCTTCGGATCGACGCCAACTGCTTCTAGACACTGATTAAAAATTGCGTGAAACTGGTATTTAGTAAGGGGGGATCCATCCGTATGTGACAGAAATAATCTGCTTTTGTGTCTTGTATCGTCTGACTATGTTAAGTGGGCATACGGTACCGTCCGACGACTTAACACGGACCCAAGTCCCTCTACCGGCGGGGTCGCATTTGGATTTACGCACCCTAATGCGCAGTGCGTCGCTGCATATGAGGTCTTTGTTGATTAGCCTTCCAATGAAGTTTTTGACCATGGCACAAGCTCGCTAATGTGAAGCGCTCCAAAAAAGGTGATGGCGAATGCGGCCGATACTAGGGTAGACTTGTATTGGAACTTGCACATCGATGGGGAAATTGTGATAATATCATGCAATAGCCTCAAAGAAATGGGGCGACGACACTCCTGGCTAGGTTGGAGCCTTTTCCAGCCTTTAACGGCTTGTTTGATGAAAAAATGTTTTGTCACGTCCGCCCACCCCATTAGCTGGAAGAAAAAGGCTATTCCCGAAAGATGATGCTGCGCCGATGTTCCTCTTTGCCTGAGCCGATTCAATAGTTCGACCAACACCTCGCATCTCACCCGATCGCATCTATCGACCGGTCTTGCGTGAATTAATGAGCACAATTCGTCCCACGCCTTATCGTAAACCTGCCAGGTATACGGTGTAACTGAAGCGCGGATCAATGGCATCATTGATTGGCTACCGTGTCCAAAAGGAGTGCTGGACACCCGATGGTTGCGCGTTGGGGAGGAGAGCTTTGAAGGCCTGTCAATTGGAAGATAGAGTTAACAAGGTTATCGTCAACCGCCGACGTAACTGTGGCACGAGGCACGACACCAGATGTTGTGTTTCAAGCATAGCAATGCTAGGCGGCGCAGGAGAGCGAGTAAATTCGGGGATGTAGAAGACATGCTGTTTAAGCTCTTTGTGGTTCCTGGGTATTGTAACATTTCCAGGGGTATTTAGCTCTAGGATCGCTGTCTGGGTAGACAGAATGGCACGGAAACAGTTCATTCAGACAGCAGCTTGGTGAAAACTGGCCGCAACCAGCTTTATTAAAGTCCACAGCAAACAGATTAAAACAAAGCATAAACAGAAAACCTGGGCTTGTCTAGCCTCTAATTACACTTAGATAGATGGCCCTCTCTATCCGGGACCCAGACTCTACCAGTCTGTGCCCAAAACAACACATATGATCTCTGTTACCAGTATGGAGTTTCACAGACACTCCTCTTTATGTCTGAAGGCAACTCCAACATCCAGACTTGAGAGAGGTCACCTCCTATTCAGTAGTCACCAGCATGGAGTGTCGCAGAGTCTCCTCTTTGTGTCCGGGGTACCTCGAGCACCCAGACAGAGAGAGCCCACCTCCCGGAGTCTCCTTCCGTGCCTGGACTCCTGTCCAGACTGAATGAGCTCCCTGACTGTGCTCCCAAGCACCTACTTCTGGCTTCCTAATCAACACCTGAGTGGATTCAGGTCTGAGCTGCAAGCGTGTACTGAATGGCAGGTGTAGTGACCTTTCTTTACCACCAGGTTTACAAAGCCACACATTTCGCTCATACCAGTCAGCAAGGTACTTTGGTGAAATATACACCTCATTCACCACATATTCCTTCACTGTCTCACATATCCCCCCCCCTCTTCTCCAGACCGGAGGGCTGGTCATCCAGACCGGAGGGCTGGTCAACAATCCTAAAGAGACAGTGAACTCCGGACCAGTTATGTCCAACACCAAGTTCATCTTCACCATTGTCATCTGTATCTTCACTTAAAGCAACCGCACTACGCTGTACCGTCCCAGGCCTATGCTCTCTGCGGGCCTCGGGTGTCCTGCACGGTTTCAGCTTGACTTTAGTGCCAGCCTCAGTCTCGGTATAGTGGCTCACCAGATAAGTACGACCAGGCACGTCAGAACAGCTCTGCTGATTCTTCCTCAGAAACTTTCGTACCTCCTGTTTTTGGGGCACTGACCCTGTGTCACCAACTGTCACAGGAGGTATAGGGGTTTTCTCTAATTCCCCCTGAACTTTCTTTAGCACATCTACTTTCTTAAATATCAGCTGATTCATAAATTCTATCTCACAGAACCCAAGCGCCTCTGTCATGGTCTCTGACCATTCCGAGCCACACTGTTCAAATGATTGGCACTGTAGAGGGAGCTGATCGTTTTTCTTGGTCGGTACACATAATTTATCCTCTTCTGGTACAGGCTCACTTTGCATAAGACTCAGAGCTCTTACTTCTTTCTCCAGGAGATCCTCATGGCTACGCATCTTCTCCTGTAGTTGTTGGACGTCCTTTACGTCTTCGGCCCCTTCTTCAGGCTCTTCTGGTAGGACATGCTCAGAAGCCCTACCATCAGTCTTCTTTTCCACCACGTTCTGCATCCCATCTGAGCTCCCGTGTATCGGCAGCGGCAACGGAGCGACACATCGCCCCTCCCACTCACTGGGACGTGGTTCAAGTGTAGACTCCATGAAAATGCGCCTGAGCTCACCAAGGCCAACCCGAGGTCTCAAAATCTCATCTTGGGATTTATCCAGATCCTTTGGGTCGCTCGGGAACTCCGATGGCGCACCGGGCGCCGAACTTCCGGCCCGAGCTTCGCGAGTCGCAGCCACGGATCCGGACAGTACACCGTCCACGCCGCTGTCTCCGGCAGAAACATATTCCGGGGCAGAGTCATTCCCCACATCTTCAGTCTTGTTCCTCACAGCTTCACTTGAGACATCAGCCTCTGGTGAGGCACCTGGCCTGGTGTCCACCACTTCCATGGCTTTCTCCACCTCTGCAGCATCACCTTCAGAGTCCTTGGCCTGATGCAGATCCACACCATACATTGATAACTTCTCATTTTCAACAGCATCCACTTGTGCTGTGTTCAGTTTCAGAGTCCTGTCTTTCACCTTAGTCTTCGCCAGGGAACCGGCCAACTGTACAACATCTTCAGATGCCATCCTCCGTCCGACTGCAAGGTCAGCCTCAGCCTTCCTCTCAGGACTCTCAATCTCCTCTGCTACCATGCCTTCCTCACTTGCACTGGTTGCTTTATTGTCATCAGATGACTCAGTATCACCACCACTATCCCTGTCTGACCCCCTTTTCTCAGCCACATCTGGCTCACTTTCAGGGTTAGACACTTCATTTTCATTCACATCCGGCTCACTGTCAGGGTTATACAATTCATTCTCATTCACATCTTGATCTGGAACCTTAGTTAACATGTCATCCACAACATTAACTTCACCATCCATGCTTGCTCAGGTCAGCCCAGACTTTTTGGGGTTCCCCAATCAGATAGGGTACGACCGCCATGGCCCATTCAGATA
Organism: Oophaga sylvatica; assembly: GCA_033576555.1. Taxonomy (NCBI): domain Eukaryota; kingdom Metazoa; phylum Chordata; class Amphibia; order Anura; family Dendrobatidae; genus Oophaga; species Oophaga sylvatica. The sequence goes on along the minus strand of JARQOD010000586.1, from coordinate 91,631 downwards.
GTGGCAGATTCTCCTTCTCTGCCAGTCTCTCAAACCTAGTAAGATATACCTCCACATCATCACGAGGTGTCATTTTTCTCAAGGACCGTCTTACCGCCTTCTTTATAGCGGACAACGCCGGTGCCTTCACAACATTACTTCGGGACGCGGCACCGAAATCCTTTTTTGGTGCTGTCATCTGCTCAACAAATAACCGGTTATTCTCCTGCTGCTGCTGCAGGAATTGCTGCTGGGCCTGCTGCATGTGCTGCTGGTGCTGCAGGCGCTGCTGCTCCATGCTCTGCTGCATGCCTCGCTGGGCCTGCACCAGGTACTCAACGAGCTCCTCCATACTGCCGGACTCATCTGTCTCAATCACAGCAGTCTTATGTTGCATATTAACTTGCGCCATTTGTTCAAACAGTGCCTCCATGCTGTCAGATATCTCTGTCTTCACAACGGCAGACTTCAGTCAAGGCATACACACTACACAGCTTTTTTCCACAGAAAATTCAGCCTTGCTGTGCAAACACCCTTTTTTTTTTTTTTTTTTCTTTTGCAAAGTCTATTAGGGCTACTGTCTCTTTAAGACTGCTCCACAGATGTTTCTCTTGCTGCTGCACATTCCACAGTCATTTTCACAACAAGTTCAGCTTTGCTGTGCATACATTTTCTCTCTGCAGACCCTATCAGGGCCACTGTCTCTCCAAGACTGCTCCAAACAGACGTTTCTGCTGACACACTTTTTTTTTTTTTTCTGCTGCTATTTCAATAGACTTCACCTTTAATGCTGTCTTTTGCCACTGTGCTGCATACACACTCCAGCACTAACTGTATCAGGCACTGCGCTGCCCCAGCATTCTCCGCCAATTGTAACATTTCCAGGGGTATTTAGCTCTAGGATCGCTGTCTGGGTAGACAGAATGGCACGGAAACAGTTCATTCAGACAGCAGCTTGGTGAAAACTGGCCGCAACCAGCTTTATTAAAGTCCACAGCAAACAGATTAAAACAAAGCATAAACAGAAAACCTGGGCTTGTCTAGCCTCTAATTACACTTAGATAGATGGCCCTCTCTATCCGGGACCCAGACTCTACCAGTCTGTGCCCAAAACAACACATATGATCTCTGTTACCAGTATGGAGTTTCACAGACACTCCTCTTTATGTCTGAAGGCAACTCCAACATCCAGACTTGAGAGAGGTCACCTCCTATTCAGTAGTCACCAGCATGGAGTGTCGCAGAGTCTCCTCTTTGTGTCCGGGGTACCTCGAGCACCCAGACAGAGAGAGCCCACCTCCCGGAGTCTCCTTCCGTGCCTGGACTCCTGTCCAGACTGAATGAGCTCTCTGACTGTGCTCCCAAGCACCTACTTCTGGCTTCCTAATCAACACCTGAGTGGATTCAGGTCTGAGCTGCAAGCGTGTACTGAATGGCAGGTGTAGTGACCTTTCTTTACCACCAGGTTTACAAAGCCACACATTTCGCTCATACCAGTCAGCAAGGTACTTTGGTGAAATATACACCTCATTCACCACATATTCCTTCACTGTCTCACAGTATTTAGTTAAAAATCTGATGTTTCTGTTCTCTAGTTGTGCGCCCCAGAGTTCAACTGCTGCTACCATTGCAAAGACTTCTAGCAGGGCAGGGTCATGGCCCCAGCAGGCTGTGGTCCATAACACTGGCCAGCTGCCTTTGCACCATTGGTTCTTGTAGATTGCCACAAAACCATCTTTGACATTTCCTCCCGCTGCTAGTCCTAAATCTTTGCTTAGCGTTTCTCATGTAAGAATTTAGGAATGTTCTCCAGACTAGCAAGTCTTCCTTCCGTGAGCGAGTAAGTCTAATTCTATGGCCTGGCTGGGAGATGCCCTTCGTTGCCAGCGATAATCGACGTGAAAAGGCTCCGCCCGCCGGCATTACGCGGCAGACGAAATTGAAAAAAACCTAGCAGGGACTGCATCTATTGGACTGTGACTTTTTTAGCTCCGTAGAAATCGTCTACCATTTGTAGAATTTTTTGCAATTTGTCCGCTGGCAATTTAAAAACCATTGCCGTGGTATCTTTTGGTCCGATGAACAAGAAATTGTCGAGGTAATGAACCGTCGAATTACTGCCAGTTTTGTAACGTACTACCCAGTCCAGGAAAGTGCTGAAAAGCTCGAAATAGTGACAAGAGATGAAACAACCCATCGGTAGGCACATGTCAAAGTATAAGAGCTGGTACACCTTGCAACCTAGCAAGTGGAAGCACTTGGGGTGAACGGGTAATAGGCGGAATGCTGCCTCTATGTCCAATTTTGCCAGCAAGGCACCGGGCCCAGCTGGCCGTATGAGTTCAATTGCCCTATCAAACGAAGCATAAGTTACGGACGCTTCTTCCGGGAGTATCGCATCGTTAACCAAATCGCCTTTAGGGTATGAGAGATGGTGTATTAGTCAATATTTTCCCAGTTCTTTTTTAGGGACGATGCCTAAGGGTGAGATTAGAAAATTCCTGAATGGCAACAATTTAAATGGGCCTGCTTGGCTCTACCTCTTTGTCGATTTTTTTGCCGTAGAATTTCGGGGAATTCACGCGCCGATTTTAGATTATTCGCTGAAGTTGGTGCGTGAGTAAATTTGAAGGGGATAAAGAATCCGAATTTGAAGCCATGATAGAGCTGCTGTGCCGCTTCTTTATTGGGGTAAAGGCCTAGCCAGGGGCCCATTGCGGTTACTTTCACCGGGGTTAAGCCTTGTTGTCACTGTGTTTGCTTGGCGTGTACACCTTGCTGCAGGGTGTCCACCTCCACAGGCTGAGCAGTCATGCTTATATTTACAGGCTCCATGGAAGCCGCAGTACCTTTCGTTATACAGCAAGCAGGCCCTGGTCTCCATACGACCACTGAATTTTGGTCTGCTGTAGCTGAGGGATTAGTGGCCGTCAACGAAAAGGGGGGCTGTTTTTGGAATAGCATAAGTCGCAACCAAACATCCATTGCTTTTACTCACCAGCCTAGTTCAGTTTGCATGGCCAACCGCCTGCGGAACTCTTCGTCGTACCGCCTCCATGCTGCCCCGCCGTGGGACTTGTATGAATTATATACTAGGTCCTGGTAGATAAATAGTTCGGAGCAGCTTTCTGGATGTTTTTGTCCCATAATGGAGCCTAGGACTGCGAAGGCCTGAAGCCAATTGTTCATTGTTTGTGCTATTTTTAGTCTGTTTCTATCATATAACCGTTCACCTGTCCTCCTTTCCTTATCAACGGACTGTTGATCTGCTGATAATAGCGACCATATATCCACGTAATCGTTATCCCATATTTTTTGTTTTGTCTCTAAATCTACGTGTGCACCTAGCAGGTTAATTCCGCAGAAAAATGCGTCTTTGTGAAGGCTAGCTGGTTGAGGCGTTGACCTTGCATCAGTTGATCTGGCAGGGCGAGTCAGCTGGAGGACTATCGCCTTGATAGTAGATGCTAATTTGCTCTCTCCTATGTTGTGTATGGCGTGGTGCTCGCTGAGTTGCGCACACTTACCGCTGTCAGACGCAGGCCAAGTGTCTCCCGGGGGTGGAGGGACTCCGGCTCCCACTGTAGCGATCACTTGATGTTGGCAGGAAGTCCAGGGAGGTGGAGATGGGGCTCCCTGGCAGGTAGCCAATGACGCAGTACGTGGTTGTTGGAGACAGCCGTGTGCCTGGGCGAGAGTGACTCCTCCGACTCCCGTTGTAGAATGTGTGCTTTGGAGATGGCCGGTAGCCCGGAGAGATGATGGTAAATCTCCCTGGCCGGCAGCCAAGGATGTGGCGCGTGACAGCGTAGGCTCGTCGTGCGCCCGAGCGGTTACCGAGGATGGTGTCGCTCCGGCCCTGGGGGGTGTAGATGGTACCCCCCTTTCGACGCTGATGGATCTTGGGGGTGACCGCTGCCTTCTATGGTACCGCCTTTCTTGGCTCTTGGAACCGTTGGACCATCCTGATGTGGATGGGGAACGCCATCTAGCAGACCGAGACCTGTGGTGGCATCTACGTGAATGGCGTCTGCATCGATTGGGAAAATAGTGGGAATTAGAGGGACGACGAACGTGATGTCGGTAGTCTTCGGAGGAGGATGGGGACGGTCTGCGGCATATATGCCTGTGACTGTCGTGGTTAGAGAATGTGTCGGGGAAGTTATTACGGGGCTAAAGGGGTGCACTGGACTTGGGCCGCTACTGGGAGTGTGGGGTGTGATGACGGCATTGGCACTAAAGCAGTGAGACTACCCGCGTGGGACGTGCAAGAAGGGACTGGGGAGGGTGTATTAAAATGGTCATCAATTTGCTTGTGAGTGTTTGGGTGTGTTGGCTGTGCACCATTTATTATTGGCGTGTCGCGTGCAACCGTGCTTGTTTTGTCATGTAATGGTTGCGGAGTCGGTCTGGTTGGACCAGTCAGTGCGCTCTGCGACCGTGTTGAAGGCTGTATGGCCTGACCCCACGGCCCCCCGTGCAGGCATTGCACCTATGCCTGCAAGAGGGGAGTTACGGGACAGGTCGTACTATTCTGTTTATTACCTTGTGATAAGCCCCTCATTGTTTCTACAAGACTCTTAGGAGTCTAGGGGCCCCGTCACACATAGCGACTCACCAGCAATCCTGACAACGATATGAACTTGTCAGAATCGCTGGTGAGTCGCTACATAATCGTTGCTGAGCTGCCAAACAGGCAGTGATCAGGACAGCGACTATGCCGGTAACAAGCAATGCACGTCGCTTAGTTACCTGCAGTGTACGTTAGATACCAGTGCGCTGGTGCAGGGAGCTGGTAACCAAGGTAAGTAGCGGGTTTCTAAGGGCCGCCCGGCGCTTAGAAACCCGCTGTTTACCTTGGTTACCAGCTCCCCTGTACCAGCGCACTGGTATCTAACGTACACATCTGGTTTCTAGGCACCGCGCGGCACCTAGAAACCCGATGTTAACCTTGGTTACCAGCTCGCTGATCGCTGGTCTCCCGCCTGTCACATGCAGCGATGCGTGCTGGCCAGTGGGAGACCAACGATCAAAAAAATGTCCAGGACATTCAGCGACGATCAGCGATACCCAGCAGGGGGGCTGTGATATCGCTGGGGAGATTGCTGTTGCGTCACAAAACTTGTGACTCAGCAGCAATCTCACTAGCGATCTCGCTACGTGAGACGGAGGCTTACGTTTAAAGTTCCTGTTGACTTATGTAATTACCTTTGCCAGGGAAGGTCACAGACAAATCAATTATGCTAACCTTTCATTATATTACTATGTGTATTGCTAGATTCTATGTAAATTAACTGACTCTTCCTCGTCTCTGTTAGAAACCATTACTACTAGGGATATTATGTATGCGGCTTGGAATCTAGCCAATCTAGCACACTCTTATTCCACCAATCATGAAGCCCCAATGGTCTGAATTGAGAGCTCAGGGGTATAGAAGGAGGACTGTCCAGTGACCAAGTCTCTCTTGCTGCATGGTACCAATTTTGGACCTGCGGATCCAATTGGCAGGCCATAACCGAACCTGGATTATAAGACTACATGGACTTTAGCATTGAATGCAAAGATTCGGATGAGATATCAAATACTACATAATGACGGAATCCAGCTTGGGACAATCCAGCTTCCTAAATCTGCCATTGTTCCTTTCTCGGTGGGTGTCTGCCGAAAGTGGGGTGCTGCTGGCTTGGAGTAAGTACTAGCCCTGGAAGCTCTGAGGCATGCAGGGGTGGGATTCAGCCGGTTCTCCCCGGTTCGATGGAACCAGTTGTTAAAAAAGCAGCCATTTCCCGGAACCGGGGAGAATCAGAGCGGCGATCCGGTACCATGGGCGTACCCACCATGGGGCGGGGGGGGGGGGCAGGTGCCCCCCCTAGAAGCAGGGGCACACAATGAAAGAGAGCGGAGAGAGCAGCACAATGGCGGCTCCCTCTGCCACAGATTGTAGTGCCTGTCTGTGCGCAGTGCACGGAGCTGCTGTCTCACCAGAGGAGCCTCTTCCTTTCTTCCTTCCTGGCGGCAGCAGCTGTAGTTTTACTTTCTGCCCTGCAGGCTCTGGTTGTCTCAGCCACCTGGGTCCTAGTGCCCTCTGTGTGCAGACACTGGACACTTCCTGCTCCTGCCTCAGCCACTGCCTGCAAGCTTCATGGTAAGAGGGGATGGAATTTATTAAATTCATTCTGCTCAGGCATGTCATGGTCACTGTGGGGGAATGTGAGAGGATGGGGGTACAGTGGGGGAGGGGTACAGGGCACTGGGGTGAATGTAAGAGGATGGGGGTATTGTGGGGGCTAGGGCACTGGGGGGTTAATGTGAGAGGATGGGGGTATTGTGGGGGAGGGGTACAGGGCACTGGGGTGAATGTAAGAGGATGGGGGTATTGTGGGGGCTAGGGCACTGGGGGGTTAATGTGACAGGATGGGGTACAGTGGGGGAGGGGTACAGGGCACTGGGGTGAATGTAAGAGTATGGGGTATTGTGGGGGCTAGGGCACTGGGGGGGTTAATGTGAGAGGATGGGGTATTGTGGGGGAGGGGTACAGGGCACTGGGGCGAATGTAAGTGTATGGGGTATTGTGGGGGCTAGGGCACGGGGGGTTAATGTGAGAGGATGGGGATATTGTGGTGGCTGGCGCACAGGGGTTGATGTGAGAGGATGGGGTATTGTGAGGGAGGGTGGACAGGTCACTGGCGTTGAATGTAAGAGGATGGGGATATTGTGGGGGCTGGCGCACAGAGGTTGATGTGAGAGGATGGGGGTATTGTGGGGGAGGGGTACAGGGCACTGGGGTGAATGTAAGAAGATGGGGGTATTGTGGGGGCTAGGGCACTGGGGGGATTAATGTGAGAGGATGGGGGTATTGTGGGGGAGGGGTACAGGGCACTGGGGTGAATGTAAGAGGATGGGGTATTGTGGGGGCTAGGGCACTGGGGGGGTTAATGTGAGAGGATGGGGGTATTGTGGGGGAGGGGTACAGGGCACTGGGGTGAATGTAAGAGTATGGGGTATTGTGGGGGCTAGGGCACTGGGGGGTTAATGTGAGAGGATGGGGTATTGTGGGGGAGTGGTACAGGGCACTGGGGTGAATGTAAGAGTATGGGGTATTGTGGGGGCTAGTGCACTGGGGGGTTAATGTGAGAGGATGGGGGTATTGTGGGGGCTAGGGCACTGGGGGGGTTAATGTGAGAGGATGGGGGTATTGTGGGGGAGGTGTACAGGGCACTGGGGTGAATGTAAGAGTATGGGGTATTGTGGGGGCTACGGCACTGGGGGGGTTAATGTGAAAGGATGGGGTATTGTGGGGAGGGGTACAGGGCACTGGGGTGAATGTAAGAGGATGGGGGTATTGTGGGGGCTAGGGCACTGGGGGGGTTAATGTGAGAGGATGGGGGTATTGTGGGGGAGGGGTACAGGTCACTGGGGTTGAATGTAAGAGGATGGGGTATTGTGGGGACTGAAGTGGGGAGGGCCAACAGAGCACTGAGGGGTGCATGTGAGAGGATGGGGGTATTGTGGGGTCAGTGGGATAGAACACTAAGGGGTGCATGTGAGACGATGGGCTGTTGGGATGTGGGTGGGGGACAGGGGAGGTAGGGGGCTTTTTTTTACTTGTGAGCTCCTTAATACTTTAATAATAGATTTAATATTTCAGTATTATTATAACAAGGGCATAGACAGACGGCCGTATAACTCATGCGAGGATCGCACTGCAATCCTCGGACTTGCTGGTACCGCTCCTGACATGAGCGTGACTGCCATGTATAATATATGGTATATACAGCGTAGTGTCGCATACACTGCTGTATTATACAATATACAACAGTTCTAATGCTCCATACCTAATATGCAGGATAATGTACAGTGTATATGATGTAACCTGTATAAGATGTGACATTGGCTTGCCCCCCTAGTTTTGATCCTGGATACGCCCATGTCCGGTACTATTTTGCAGCCAGCTTGCAGCGCCGCAACACACCGCCAGCTCCGGCCCCCGCGGACTGATCTCTGCAGTGCGGCGATTGGGTAGCGCCGCGGCCATCTTCTTTAGTCACGAGGCGGAGCCGGAGAGGAGAGAGGTACTGTGTGAGCTGAGCTGCGGCGCTGCCTGGGCCCTGGAGTGGAGCTGGAGAAGTGTGTCTGTGTGGACTGAGTAGGTCTGACCGGAGTCGATCTATGATAGATAGACGCCGGTCAGAGTAGTAAGGCCTCCATGGAAGAGCAGTTCTTCTAGCCCCCTGCGTTGTCTTCTTCTCTGGAGATCTTGAGGTCTATGCTCAGAGCTGTCTGTAGGGCACAGCTGTAGAAAGCCACCCAGCTGGAGACAGACCACCAGCTCCCAGATCCTGGTGCCTTCTTAGACATTATTACCGAGAAGCTTGCAATCCACTTGTATGTACCCAGGTGTATAGAGTCACATTTACATCCTGCGGCTTTTTATACGGTCTACTTTATAAAGATGACAGTAATACCTATATCGTACCTTAGGTACTGTACATGCAGTGGTGGTGGGGGAACTAAGTCCCAGCATTGCATATTGGCATCTGATCTATAGAGATTACTGCAGGTAATAAAATAAATATGTTCTATTATTACAATCACTAGTATAAGTCCCAGCATCTCCCCATTTGTCTAGATATTAGACACACGTTTATTATTCAGATATTATGTAGTATCGACTTTAGGCTGATCCAAACAATCGTATTTTTGGTCAGAAGAAAAAATGGCAGCACGCACGAGTTGCATCCGATTATGGGATCGCACTCAGCCAGGCAAATCAGTGAGTCTGTGAAAAAAAAAATCAGACTGCACTCGGATGACATCTGAGTGCAGTCTGATTTTCACAGCTTTACAGAATGAAGAAGATGGGGAACTTTTTATTTCCACCTTCTCCACATCCGCGAAAATCGGAGAACGCTGTGAGCACACTCTGATCAAACTCCGATCAGAGTGTGATTAGCTTAATCGGAACGATTTTCTCGGATGAGACAAAATACGGTCGTGTGACCCTATCCTTAGAGAAATAAATACATTATTATTATTATTGATGAGCAAATGTGCTTGTTTGTTAGGCAATCCCTGCAAGTGTTGCGGGTGTCGAACAGCCATGAGACATGCAACCGCGGGGACTGGAACATATTTTTCGAGCATGCAGAAGACATTCGGTTAGAACCCGAGCATGCTCAGATAACACCTTATCCGAGTACGTTCACTCATCACTAATTATTGTATATTGTATTTCTGGATAGAAGGTAGAACTGTAAGTCCCAGCTACATAATACTATAGTTTAATCTTCAGTTCAGTATGAGACTAGAAAGAGACTTCTTAATCAGAATGTAGTGCACAGCCTGGCCAGCCGGTCAGTCAAGTGAGACAGCTGCATAGAAATATATATATAGAAATATCTGCAGCTGTCACACTCGGGTCAGGAGAGCTGCTGGCCAGCCGGTCAGTCAGGTGAGACAGCTGCATAGAAATATATATATAGAAATATATGCAGCTGTCACACTCGGGTCAGGAGAGCTGCTGGCCAGCCGGTCAGTCAGGTGAGACAGCTGCATAGAAATATATATATATAGAAATATCTGCAGCTGTCACACTCAGGTCAGGAGAGCCGCTGGCCAGAATGTGCACTGTTCTGATCTCATTCCAATTTATTGTTTTTCAACTGACTGCGCCCCTACTTATATGTTTGAGAAAAAGGTGTGTGTGTGAGTGGGTGTGGCTTAAAATGGGTGTGGCTTAAAAATGGGTGTGGTTTTCCAACGCACAAACACAGAACCTGTTAAAAATTTGAATCCCACCCCTGGCATGGATATTATAATCCCTGGTGAGCCAGTGGAAGGGTGAGAAACTGTTGCCTGTTACATTTTGTGTTTTGCTGGTTATGTGATATATGCCGTTACTTGTTTGGGGATCTAATAAAGTCCTAATATTGTGATTCCCTCACCCTGTGTTGTCTGAGTAGTGTTACACCCACTGTTAAGGAGGTCGGGCGTTAAGTTGGGATGAGCCCTGGTCAATGCTGTCTTTGTAAAGGCCGCTGGGCCAGCGGACGAGAGCACCCACTGACACCCGTATCTACACAAGAACCACTATGTAAAGTAAAAAAAAAGGTTAATAATGACATTACAATTACATATAAATAATTTGATGACATAAAACTTTATTAAGTGTAATTTCACATACAAACTTAGCATCTGTTCAACAACCCTTGAATTAAACATGGATTAGTTGGTTAAGCCCTTATGGAAACTTCACGTAAATTGTGATAGCAAACAGTGAGGAAAGGATAAAATGTTTCACATGTGGAGTTAGCATATTTTGTATAACTCTTCAACTATACATAGAGTTGTGAATTTTTTTGGAAAAATTTGTTTGATTGAGTACGTTTGATTATGCGCGTGTAGCATTATGTAACACAGAATTTCACATTCATACAGAATCTGTGAATAACTAATGTCTTACTGGATGTAGTTCACAACATTCTGGCCATGAAGTAGATTGTGATGATGAGAGTCCTAGCAAGTTACTGGTGAAACTCTTCCAAGTTTCCGTTAACATTTATAAATAAGCGATTTACGTGAATAACTCCTGAACTACACATAGGGTTGATAATAATTTGGGCACATATTATTCAGGACATTGAGTGGTTCATTTTGAGCACTAGTGGTCCAGGGTACCGCTTTTCAAATTAACCCCTTAATGTCCACTGACGTGCAGAGTCCGTCATGGCAAGGTGCCAGTTCCGGCACCAGGACGGACTCTGCACGTCATGGCTTTGATCTACCACTGCGTGTTAACACGCAGTGGTAGATTAGTGCCGACAGCTGTCACAGACAGCTGACAGGCACGGCAAGCGGTGCGGGGACCTTTGCCGTCGGTCCCCGCACTCACAGCGCTGTGATTGGTCAGTCAATCTGACTGACCAAACACAGCAGCGATCGCGCAGGAGAAGCTGAAATTTCAGCTTCCCCAGCGCGATCAGTGCAGGAGCCGGCGCTGCAGTGGCCAGGCTTCCTGCACTGACAGCCAGAAGCGGAGCCCCCACCGCCCCTGGCTGTTAACCCCCTGACTGCTGCGATCGAGCGCGATCGCAGAGCTCAGGGGGGGAGGCAGAGGGTCGGGAGCTCCCTCTGCCTCAGATCAGCGTCCCAGCGATGTAATCGCAGGGCCTGATCTCTGCCTTGATGACCCGGGGGTTGTCATGACAACCTCCGGGTCATCTAGCTACGGGAAGCTGCTGTGATCATGTCACAGCAGCTTCCACTATAGTTGCAATGCATTGCAATGCCAGAGCATTGCAATGCATTGTAACTGCAATCAAAAGTAAAAAAAAGTGAAAGTCCCATAAAGGGACAAGTTGAAAAAAATCATTTTTTAAAAAAAATTGTAAAAAAAATATTAAAAAATAATTTAAAAAAAATCCCCTAAAAAATACACATTTTTATGTAATAAAAAAAACTGGTATTACACTTACCGGTAATTATATTTCCAGGAGTCCATCCTGACAGCATCCTGGAGGACGTCCTCCTCCTCCTTGCAGGGACAGGAAAGCACACAAGAGGTTAAAAGGCCCGCTCCACCCCCTCTACCTCAGTGATTAACAAGTACCACTCCATGGCTCATGAAATAACCTTTAATGATATCATCATATTACATCATATGAAACATCAAACAAGGGGGGGAAGTACCCATGCTGTCAGGATGGACTCCTGGAAATATAATTACCGGTAAGTGTAATACCAGTTTCCCAGGACGTCATCCTGACAGCATCCTGGAGAGTACCAAAGAACCTCCTCAGGGTGGGATAACTGCCTGTAGAACCTTCCTACCAAAGGCAGTATGTAGACCTGACATTACATCTAATCTGTAGTGTCTACAAAATGTATTAAATCTAGCCCAAGTTGCGGCTCTGCAAATTTGGTCTACCGAGGCACCTGCTCTCTCGGCCCAAGAAGTTGAAATTGCTCTAGTGGAGTGGGCCCTAAGACCTTCCGGGGGACTAGAACCGTCTGCCTGATAAGCGTCTGAGATGACCCTGATTATCCATCTGGCTATAGAAGCTTTAGAAGCTTTTTTACCTTTGTTTTTTCCCCCAAACAAAATAAAGAGGTTGGAGTCTAATCTCCAGGTTTTGGTGGCTTCCAAATAGTCCAAAACTGCTTGTCTAACGTCAAGCGAATGAAGTATTTGTTCCTTCTCATTAGAAGGTTTGTCACAAAAGGAAGGTAATATAACTTCCTGGTTGATATTATTATTGGACACTACCTTCGGTAAAAAGGCTGGGTCTAATTTTAGGATTATACAATCATCTCTAATCTGCAAATATGAGTGTTTTATTGATAGGGCCTGAATTTCTCCTATCCTTTTGGCCGTAGTAATGGCTACCAAAAAGGCCGCTCGCCAAGTACAAAATGAAATATGCATATCTTGGTTAGGAGCATAAGACCCTTTACATAATGCTTTAAGCACTAAATTTAAATCCCAGAGGGGAGTTAACTGTCTGATTGTGGGGCGTAACCTCTGAGTAGCCTTTACAAATCTTACAATCCAAGGGTGAGTTGCCAAAGGAAAGTCAAGAAAAGAACTAAGTGCTACAATCTGAACTTTAAGCGTGCTAGGTTTTAGCCCTTTGTTAAAACCAGCCTGTAAGAAATCTAGGATCTCTGGTATGTTAGGGGAACCTTCCAAGACACTAGACCTGCCGCCCTCTAGACAGAACCTCTTCCAGATTTTTAGGTAGATCGCCGAAGTAACCGGCTTTCTACTGGCCTGAATAGTGGTTATAACCTGATCTGAGAGGCCTTTTGCTTTTAAGATGTCCCTTTCAGGATCCACGCCGAGAGGTGTAAAGATTCGGGGTTCGGATGGTATACTGGACCCTGGTGAATCACATTGCTTCTCAGTGGTAGCTTGATCGGGTTCTCCTCCATCATTCTCCCTAGGAGGGGAAACCAGCTTCTTCTTGGCCAGAACGGAACTACTAGTATTACTCTTGCCCGGTCTTCTCTGATTTTCCTGAGGACCGCCGGAATGAGTGCTAGCGGTGGAAAGGCATATGATAGAGGTTCGTTCCAGACTTGGCTGAACGCATCTATCCCTTCCGGGCCATCTAGCGGGTCTAGAGAGTAGAACCTGGAAACCTTCGAATTTTTTCTTCTTGCGAAGAGGTCTATATTCGGAGTCCCCCAACGCTGACACAGCTCCTGAAAAATGTCCTTGTTGAGCTCCCACTCTGTTGGACAAATTTCCTGCCGGCTTAAATAATCTGCTAGATCGTTCTGGGCACCTTCTAGATGTACCGCCGATACTGAAAGAATTGTATTTTCTGCCCAGGAAAATATTTTGCTCGCCAGATCTTGAAGTTGAAGGTGTCTGGGACCTCCCTGATGCTTTAAGAACGAAACCGTTGTAACGTTGTCGGACAAGATTCTGACATGTCTTCCGGCCAATACCTCTTTGTTTCGTCTTAGAGTTTCCCATACTGCCAGCAATTCTCGGAAGTTGGAAGATCTTCTTCTGACATAACCGGGCCACTTGCCCTGAAAAAATCTTCCTTCTAAGTGGCCACCCCAACCCCACTCGCTGGCGTCTGTAGTAACCACTACGCAGGGAGAGGTGGTCCACAAACAACCTGTTTGGAGGTTTGCAGGCTGCATCCACCACAGCAACGATTTCTTCACTGTTTCTGAAATTGACATTTTCTTGTCTAGAGACATATGATTTCGGTCCCATGTTGAAAGAATTTGCCTCTGCAGAGGTCTGGAATGGAATTGCGCCCATCTGACACACGGGATACAGGCTGTCATCAAGCCTAGAACCTTCATAGCATCTCTTATGGAGATGCGCCGTTTCCAAAGTTTTTTGACCCTGGTCTTTACTTCTCCTTGTTTTTCTTTGGGTAACAGGGATATTCTTCTTTTGGAGTCTAATAGAACTCCCAAAAAAATCTTCCTGTATTCTGGAATCGGATTTGATTTCTCCCAATTGATTACCCATCCTAGGAATTCTAGGACTGCAATAGTTCTGTTCCTCTGAGTTCTTAAAGCTTCTTTTGATTCTGCAATCATAAGGAAGACGTCTAGATAAGGGACAATTATAATTCCTTGACCTCTCAGATAGGCCACTACCTCTGCTACCAGCTTTGTAAATATACGAGGAGCTGAAGCTAGCCCGAAAGGAAGGCCCCTGAACTGGAAGTGTTCGGTCTTGGATGGCAGTTTTACTGCAAATCTTAGAACCCTCTGTGAAGAGGGGTGAATAGGAATCTGAAAATAGGCGTTTTTTAAGTCGAGTGTACACATGACTGCCCCCCTGTCTATTAGCTGAGTTGCTGAGCGAATGGATTCCATTCGAAATCTTTTGTATTTGACAGATGTGTTTAGGGGCTTTAGATTTATAATGGTCCGGGTTCCCCCTGACGGTTTTGGGATGGAAAATAGGGAAGAGTAGTGACCCCTTCCTATTTCCTCTAGTGGGACCGGAACTATGACCTTTGAACGTAACATGTCCTGGATGTCCACCCACATGGGGGAGTCCAGCCGCACTACTGTTGGAGAAATATATCTTTCGGGAGGTGGAAATAAATGTTCTATTTTGTACCCTTCCGAGATGGTTCTGAGAACCCACTGGTTTACGGTAATCTGAGCCCAAGCTTCTGAAAATATTTGAGCCTCCCCCGATAACCCTGGCGTCATTGTCTCTTGGACCTAGAGGATGAAGCAAAGGAAGGTTTTCTTGAGTTCTGACTATAGGGAACTCTATACGATCCTCTATAGGACCTGCTCTGACTCCTGGAGTCAGGTTGACGCCTAGGGGGAAAACCTCTATGAAAGGGCTGAGTCTGCTTTGGTTTCTCTTCAGGAAACCTTTTCTTTTTGTCGGAGGCGGACTCTAGGAAATCATCTAGCGCCGGACCGAAAACCTTTGAGCCTGAGAAGGGAATAGAACATAATTTAGTTTTGGACGCATTATCTCCAGACCAAGATCGTAGCCAGATAGCTCTTCTAGCCGCATTAGATAGAGAACTATTTCTTGCGGCAAATCTTACTGACTCCGCAGAAGAATCAGCAAGATAAGCCGTAGCAGACTTTATCAAAGGTAAAGAGGCTAGAATATCTGCTCTGGGCGTCTTATTGGAAAGATGATCTTCCAATTGACTTATCCAGAAGGCCATAGATCTGGCTACTGACGTAGCCGCTATGTTGGTTTTAATAAGGGCTGATGAAGATTCCCATGCCCTTTTTAACATAATGTCCGCTCTTCTGTCCATAGGATCCCGGAGGCTTGAAGAGTCTTCAAAAGGAATGGATGTCTTTTTGGCTACTCTCGCCACTGGGACATCAATCTTAGGAGTATCCTCCCATAAACTTATATCTTCAGGATCAAAAGGTAGACGTCCTTTGAAATCCCGGTTCAGTACAAGTCTACGTTCCGCATCCTTCCATTCATCCATAATCATAGTACGGATGTGATCACTAACCAGAAACACTCTTTTCCTCTGAAAAGTAAGACTCCCAAACATTAAGTCCTGTCTGGACTGTGGTTTCAGGGTTTCTTCGACCTGCATAGTATCTCTCACAGCTTTCACAAGGTCATCCGTGTCCTCGACCTGGAATAAATACTTCCTATTTTGATCCTGAAAATCCGGTGGAAGTTCACCCTCTTCTCCAGGATCCTCTTCCATCTGTACAGGCTGATCCACAGAACTCACATCAGATTCCTCTAAATCCGTCTCCCATCTTACACGCTTACGATCTTGTCTCGGACTAGACAAACGTTGCTTAGATATATCGGCTATAGAGGCCTGCACTTCTTCCCGAATCAAGGCTCTCATTTCATCCCGAAGAGACGATTGTTCCCCTTCCATAACCTTGGAAGTACAAGGCTTGCAGAGGGCTTTCTTATAAGAACTTGCTAATTTCACATGGCAAACTGGGCACCTATTAGACTTTGAAACAGATTTGCCTGATTTTTCCACAGTAGATTGGGGAGTTGCCGATCCCTTATCCTAAAATTTAAGATTAGGGACAGTCAGTGCTAAGGTTCCAGGACCCCACCAGAGAACAAGTCTGGGTAACAGCAGGGATTTGTCGCGCCTCCGCGCTCTTACCCCTCCTTCAACTGCTCCATCCTCCATAGTTGCACAGCAGGTTATTTTCTCCCCTCAGGAAAAAAGATACCGCAATAGTCTGCTTCCCAGCAGCTTTTTTAAATGATTCATGCCCGCCCGGACAAATGACCCGGAAGTGGAAATTATTACCTTTGCGTTCCACGTGGAACGCACCTCTGCTGCCGCCCAAACTTCCTGCTCACCGCCCGCCCGGAAGTGCCTTACCTCCTGCTCAGTGAGCGCGCGCACTAGCGCGCCTGTCAGCTCCAGGAGTCGGAGCCTCCCACCGGGAGGAACGACTCTACCCAGGCGCCGTCCGCTGCCTGGTCTCTGCGGCTGAGGGACTCCCCTCTGGGAAGTTTCGAGCCCGGGCTGCTCCCCAAAAGATCGGGTGCCGACCTCGTCGTCCCATCTCCCAGCCCTCCGGTAAGTAGCGCCGATGCGCTCTCCTGTGTGTCCCTCCATGCAGGGACAGGAAAAACACTGAGGTAGAGGGGGTGGAGCGGGCCTTTTAACCTCTTGTGTGCTTTCCTGTCCCTGCAAGGAGGAGGAGGACGTCCTCCAGGATGCTGTCAGGATGACGTCCTGGGAAATAAAAAACAAAAAAATACACATGTTAGGTATCGCCATGTCCGTAAAAATCCCATCTATAAAAGCATAACCCTAGTTAACCCCTTCAGTGAAAGCCGTAAAAAAAAAACACAAAAAAGTAGTAAATTATACTTTTTCCAAGCGGTATCATTATACCGCTTGGAAAAAGTGCAATAACACGCGATCAAAAAGTCAGATATAAATAATCATGGTACCGCTGAAAACGTCATCTTGTCCCGCAAAAAACAAGCCGCTATACAGCATCATCAGCGAAAAAATAAAAAAGTTATAGCTCGCGGAATAAACTGATGCAAAAATAATTATTTTTTCTATAAAATTCTTTAATGTGTAAAAAACGCCAAAACATAAAAAAAATATATAAATGAGGTATCGCTGTAATCGTAGTGACCCGAAGAATAAAGCTGCTTTATCAATTTTACCACACGCGGAACGGGGGAAAAAAAAATAAAAAAAAAACCAATTCCTGAATTGCTGGTTTTTGTTCATTCTGCTTCCACAAAAATCGGAATAGGAAGCGATCAAAAAACGTTATGTGCCCGAATATGGTACCAATAAAAACGTCAGCTCGTCCCGCAAAAAATAAGCACACAGATAACTGTCGGCCGAAATATGGAAAAATTATAGCTCTCAAAATACGGCGATGCAAAAAATTCTTACAAAAAATTATTCCAAAAAAAAGCATCTTTTAGAGTGTGACAGAAGCTAAACATGAAAAAAGGGTGTAAATCTGGTATCGCTGTAATCGCACCGATCCGAGGAATAAAGTCGCCTAATCACTAATATCGCACGAGGAACGGCGTAAAAAAGAAAACCAATTCTTCACCTTTGGTAGATTTGTTCATTGTGCCTCCCAAAGATCGCAGTAAGGCGATCACAGTGGTTCCCCCCCGCATATGGGCTATCAGCGTACTCAGGACAAAATGCACAATAGCTTTTGGGGTCCTATTTCTCCTGTTACCCTTATAAAAATAAAATTTGGGGGCAAAAAGGTCATTTTTGTGGAAAAAAATATGATTTTTTTTATTTTCACGGCTCTACGTTATAAACTTCTGTGAAGCCCTTGGGGGTTCAAAGTGCTGACCACACATTTAGATAAGTTCCTTGGGGGGTCTAGTTTGCAAAATGGGGTCATTTGTGGGGGGTTTCTACTGTTTAGGCACATCAGGGGCTCTCCAAGCGCAACATGACACCCGCAGACCATTCCATCAAAGTCTGCATTTAAAAACGGTGCTCCTTCCCTTCCGATCTCTGCCATGCGTCAAAATAGTGGTTCCCCCCCA
Organism: Oophaga sylvatica; assembly: GCA_033576555.1. Lineage (NCBI taxonomy): Eukaryota > Metazoa > Chordata > Amphibia > Anura > Dendrobatidae > Oophaga > Oophaga sylvatica. The sequence continues at coordinate 73,651 of JARQOD010000586.1, read as the reverse complement.
CATATGGGATATCAGCGTACTCAGGACAAATTGCACAATAGCTTTTGGGGTCCTATTTCTCCTGTTACCATTATAAAAATAAAAATTTGGGGCAAAAAGATTATTTTTGTGGAAAAAAATGATTTTTTTATTTTCACGACTCTACGTTATAAACTTCTGTGAAGCACTTGGGGGTTCAAAGTGCTCACCACACATCTAGAAAAGTTCCTTGGGGGGTCTAGTTTCCAAAATGGAGTCACTTGTGGGGGGTTTCTACTGTTTAGGCACATCAGGGGCTATCCAAACGTGACATGACACCCACAGACCATTCCATCAAAGTCTGCATTTGAAAAAGGCGCTACTTCCCTTTCGAGCTCTGCCATGCGTCAAAATAGTGGTTTCCCCCCACATATGGGGTATCAGCGTACTCAGGACAAATTGCACAATAACTTTTGGGGTCCTGTTACCCTTTGGAAAATAACAATTGGGGGTGGAAAGATCATTTTTGTGGAAAAGATATGATTTTTTAATTTTACTGCTCTACGTTATAACCTTCTGTGAAGCCCTTGGGGGTTCAAAGCTCTCACCACACATCTAGATAAGTTCCTTGGGGGTCTAGTTTCCAAAATGGGGTCACTTGTGGGGGGTTTCCACTGTTTAGGCACACAGGGACTCTCCAAATACGACATGGCATCCAATCTCAATTCCAGCCAAAAAAGTCAAATGGCGCTGCTTCCCTTCCGAGCTCTGCCATGCGCCCAAATAGTGGTTTACCCCCACATATGGGGTATCAGCGTACTCAGGACTAATTGCCCAATAACTTTTGGGGTCTTTTTATCCTTTGGAAAATAATAATTGGGATGAAAAGATCATTTTTGTGGAAAAAATATGATTTTTTAATTTTACGGCTCTACGTTATAACCTCCTGTGAAGCCCTTGGGGGTTAAAAGCTCTCACAACACATTTAGTTAAGTTCCTTGGGGGGGTCTAGTTTCCAAAATGGGGTCACTTGTAGGGGGTTTCCAATGTTTAGGCACACAGGGACTCTCCAAATGCGACATGGCGTCCAATCTCAATTCCAGCCAAAAAAGTCAAATGGCGCTGCTTCCCTTCCGAGCTCTGCCATGCGCCCAAATAGTGGTTTACCCCCACATATGGGGTATCAGCGTACTCAGGACTAATTGCCCAATAACTTTTGGGGTCCTTTTATCCTTTGGAAAATAATAATTGGGATGAAAAGATCATTTTTGTGGAAAAAATATGATTTTTTAATTTTACGGCTCTACGTTATAAACTTGTGTGAAGCCCTTGGGGGTTAAAAGCTCTCACAACACATTTAGATGAGTTCCTTGAGGGGTCCAGTTTCCAAAATGGGGTCACTTGTGGGGGGTTTCCACTGTTTAGGCACACAGGGACTCTCCAAATGCGACATGGCGTCCAATCTCAATTCCAGCCAAAAAAGTCAAATGGCGCTGCTTCCATTCCGAGCTCTGCCATGCGCCCAAATAGTGGTTTACCCCCACACATGGGGTATCGATGTACTCAGGAGAAATTGTACAACAAATATTGTGGTTCATTTTCTACTGATACCCTTGACAAAATTTAAAAAAATTGTGTCGAAAGAAAAATTTTGGGAAAAAAAGTTAAATGTTCATTTTTTCCTTCCACATTGCTTCAATTCTTGTGAAGTACCTAAAGGGTTAATAAACTTCTTGAATGTGGCTTTGAACACGTTGAGGGGTGCAGTTTTTAGAATGGTGTCACTTTTGGGTATTTTCTGTCATATTGACCCCTCAAATTCACTTCAAATGTGAGGTGGTCCCTAAAAAAATGGTTTTGTAAATTTTGTTGGAAAAATGAGAAATTGCTGGTCAACTTTTAACACTTATAACTTCGTAACAAAAAAAAATTTTGGTTCCAAAATTGTGCTGATGTAAAGTAGACATGTGGGAAATGTTATTTATTAACTAATTTTTGTGACATATCTCTCTGATTTAATGGCATAAAAATTAAAAGTTTGAAAATTGCAAAATTTTCAAAATTTTTGCCATATTTCCATTTTTTTCATAAAAAAATGCAAGTTATATTGAAGAAATTTTACCACTATCATGAAGTACAATATGTCACGAGAAAACAATCTCAGAATCGCCAAGATCCGTAGAAGCGTTCCAGAGTTATAACCTCATAAAGAGACAGTGGTCAGAATTGTAAAAATTGGCCTGGTCTTTAACCTACAAAATGGCTTGGTCATTAAGGGGTTAAAGTTATGTACGATTGAGAACGTTTGATTAAGCGCGACATAAATAAGCGATTTACGTGAATAACTCCTGAACTACACATAGAGTTGATAATTTTTTGTCAAATATTATTCAGGACATTGAGCTGTTCATTTTGAGCACTAGTGGTCCAGGGTACCTGTGATGAACGGCTGCCGACCCACACACGGTGGCCCGGGGTATCACGGCTTATGATCCCACCGCTACCACCAATGTGACGAAAAACACACGACGGCTGCAGCCGTCCGACCCAATGGGTCAGGAATAATCTGCAGGGATTTATATTTATCCCACTTCCAGTTCCACTTAGGAACTTGCAGCTCTCTGGCGCCCCCTTTTAACCTCAGGTCAATCAGGGAACTGCACCTGGGATAATTAGTCGCCAGATGGGCCGCTTGGATGTGTACTGGCTATTGGGCACACTGCAGTGAGGGACTTATCATTACTCCTAGCTGCGGCAAGGCAATACACTTATAAGACCCGCAGTGCCCAAGAGCCCAGCACACACACTCTATACTGCCATCAGCTATGATTCTCTTAATCAAGAATGAATTAAGAGGGTCCGTAGCAAACCCAAGTTAGTAGCGTAGTTACTTCAGGCACGTGCTAATTCGTTTATAGAACAGGAGAAACAAACTAATAATTTTATAGGTTTATTCCTAAAAATGCAGGCAGTGTTTATACAGTATAAAAAGATGTAACAAGCTGAGACAATACAAGTATGTACAATGCGATTAAAATAAAACAGGGTTAAAGATGAAAAACTTACATGGCACTTATGTAGTTACAGACAAGACAGGCTGGGGGAGGAGCCACACGTCATAGTTCATTTGCAGATCTTTCAGTCAAGTCATTACAGCCTAGAATGACCAGGGGGGGCTAGTTGCAGACTTATACATATGGGCTGGTGACCTCACAAAAGGGGATGGTTTTTTGACCACCTCCCAGGGCTAGAAATTACAGTTTTAAGCTTTGGAAACTCATAAGGACCATAACTCAGATTGGGAACTGAGCAGAATAACAGCAGATCTATCAGTGATCTTATTCTGAAATGACTGTTCTAATGAGTCCAAACTCGGATGAGATAGTCCACTGTGCACCAGAGTATTTCATATATCTGGTTCCGTTGTACTTACAAATTCACCAGTAGCACGATAACGACGCCTGATGGAAGCACGTTACAGAACAGCAGCTCCCGTGTCTCTATCTTAATCTCACGGCATATTATAGACAGATGATTAGATTACCACTATTATAGGATAGGAGAATAGAAAGCTGGCTTGGAGACAAAGAACATTCCTGAGGTGGGGGGGCAAAAGGAAGGAGTGAGTAAGAGGGAGAGAGAGGGAGGGGGTTGTAGGGCAGGCAAGTTCTAGAACAGCATAAGCAGGGCCGGCTCCAGGTTTTTATGGGCCCGGGCGAAAGAGTCTCAGTGGACCCCCTTAAAGGGAATCTGTCACCCTAAATTGGCCATAATATTGTATGGAGGACTGTACTGTCCAGTCTGTACTGTGCGCTGTGAGGATTTGGCGGTTTTTGAGCTATTGTACAATTTACAATAGGTATCAGTCATGTAATGGAAGAAGTGAAGTATTTGGCATTGTGCTATACCCATATTTCTCTGCTGTATCTGTGCATCATGAATCGTGGTCTGTGTTAAAGGGAATCTGTCACCCTAAATTGGCGGGATATTTAAATGATGGCAGTCAGGTCAGATGGGCGGTGTTTTGGGTACTTGCCTTAACATGTTGTTCACAGCTGTCTCCATTATTTCTGGGAATTGTAATTGTTGCCCTCCATATAACGCGCCTGCGCATTGCAATATGCGGGCAAAGCATACTGCGCGTGCGCAATTCAAGATTGCAATGCGCAGGCGCGTTATATGGAGGGCAACGACTACAATTCCCAGAAATAATGGAGACAGCGGTGAACAACATGTTAAGGCAAGTACCCAAAACACCGCCCATCTGACCTGACTGCCATCATTTAAATATCCCGCCAATTTAGGGTGACAGATTCCCTTTAACACAGACCACGATTCATGATGCACAGATACAGCAGAGAAATATGGGTATAGCACAATGCCAAATACTTCACTTCTTCCATTACATGACTGATATCTATTGTAAATTGTACAATAGCTCAAAAACCGCCAAATCCTCACAGCGCACAGTACAGACTGGACAGTACAGTCCTCCATACAATATTATGGGCACCACATAGTCTCCCCCTCATCACCCATATAATACCCCATTACCCCATGCAGGATGTCACCCCGCCATCCCCCATATAATGCTCCATACAGAATACTGGACCCAATATAATGCTCCATACAGAATACTGGTCCCCATATAATGCTCCATACAAAATATGGAGCTCTCCTCTACGCTGTGCTGCGTTCTGCACTGTTACGGCTCAGGAAAGGGCGCTGTGGAAAGACTCCCCATTATCATCATCATAGCCTGCCCATTATCATCATCATTGCCTGCCCATCATCATCATCACTGCCTCCCTATCATCATCATTGCCTCCCCATTAGTATCATCATCATCATTGCCTTCCCATTATCATTGCCTCCCCATCATCATCATTGCCTCCCCATTAATATCAGCACCATCATCATTGCATTCCCATCATCATTGCCTGCCCATCATCATCATCATTGCCTCCCTATCATCATCATTGCCTCCCCATTAATATCATCATCATCATTGCCTTCCCATTATCATTGCCTCCCCATCATCATCATTGCCTCCCCATTAATATCATCATCATCATTGCCTTCCCATTATCATTGCCTCCCCATCATCATCATCATCGCCTCCTCACCACCATCACTGCCTCCCCCCAGGGCCCCCACCACCATCACACATACAGCACCGCAGGCAGCACTCTCTCACATACACACAGGCAGACACACACACACGCAGGCAGGCACACACACACACACGCGCCTCACCTGTCCGGCATCCGCACGCTCTCTGCCACAGCCGGCCGCTGAATGATGACGTCATTCAGCGGCACTGCTGTGAGAGAGAAAACGCCGGCGCAGGCGCCCCCTGGAGGTCAGAGCGGCGGCAGTGGAGGCACGGGAGAGGTAAGTATTGCGCCGGCTCCTGCCGGGGCCCTGAGCAGGCGGGGGGGGGCCCAGTGGCGGCGCTGACACCGCTAACGGGCGCCGGGGTGCCCGACGGCGAGTGGGCCCCCCGCCTGCTCAGGATCCCGGCACTTGCCCGGGTATGCCGGGTGCTGACGCCGGCCCTGAGCACAAGAAATGGAGCTTTCATTCCAGGGTATCATCACAGTACCTCTTTTCAAATTAAAGTTATGTACGATTGATTAAGCGCGACATAAATAAGCGATTTACGTGAATAACTCCTGAACTACACATAGAGTGGATAATTTTTTTGTCAAATATTGTTCAGGACATTGAGATGATCATTTTGAGCCCTAGTGATCCAGGGTACCCTGATCCATGAATATCTAATAGCTAAAGTCGAACCGCAGACTAACTTGAATCTGGTCCTGACCCCACAGATAAACTTCCCCTCATCCAGCACCATGACAACCAGCCATCAGAGTCCTGCACACACTGAGGCCCCTGATCATGTGACCCTGACTCCTCCCCTTCCTGTGACCTCATCACAGGTCCTGTGCACACACTGAGGCCCCTGATCATGTGACCCTGACTCCTCCCCTTCCTGTGACCTCATCACAGGTCCTGTGCACAGAGCAGCTGTAGAACAGTCCGGCCGCGGGGTCTCACCTGCTCTTCATTCTCTTCTTCATCCTGGATCCATAGAGCTGAATAGAGGAGCGATGTTCCTTCAGTCTGAGGAGAATTGATGGGGACGTTTCTCCAACCTCCACTTTACCCAGTAAATCCCCCCAGGACTGCAGCAGGTGAAGACCCCGATATCCACAGGTGTCCCTTCTAATGGGGGAACTGTCACCTCTAATAATCCTCGCACAGTTCTGACAAACACGGAGAAGTGTCCCTTTATGGAGGTGACAGAAAGTCTGTTTAGTCCCTTTATCTTCATAGTATCAGCTCTAATCCAATGGTGAGAGAGCGATTTACCCCGAAGAGCCGCAGATTGTGGGGTCGTTATACAGTGTGATATTCAGGGGTCTGTGGGGGACGTGTGTTACTCTAATAGTACAGAGCCGCTTTCTGGGGTCACACAGTGTAATGTTCCTACAAAACCTCCATCAGTAGAAGATGAAGATGTCGTCCTCATCATGAAGTAGTTATTCCTCATGTCACGTGTAATGAATATCTCCTGCAGTATTACTAATGCCGATTCCAGGGTCGGTAATGAGAGGAGAATTAGCGTTATGGAAGATGAGTCTATGAGGAACGTATTCAGCTGCCGACTCCGAGGAAGAAACTGCTTGTTGTCTGTGGCCTAAATATATAGGTTTTATTAGTAGATGTAAAGAGGAAAACTAAATCCTGTAAATAATAAATCTCCTCATATGTTTCCCTTATTATCTCCAGTAATTGTATTATTACAGGGTTCTTATGATGTTACATCGCCTCATCTTCTTCTCATTCAGGTCTCTACAATATCGGATCCTCTCAGTGAAGATCTTCTATAGAAGAGAATTCTCCTGATTTACCCATCAAAGATGGATATGGACAGAGACAAGATGGCGGAGAGGATATTACACCTCACCCTGGAGATCCTCTTCCGTCTCACTGGAGAGGTGAGAGATTCTGATGACGTCACATTACATCATTCTTATCTATGGGAATAACGGACAGAACTGGAGAGGTGAGGACTCTGGAAATGTCTGTAGTGAGATTTATTAATGTGTCTCTCCATTACCAGGATTACACAGTGGTGAAGAAGACCTCTAGTGATCGCTGTCAGGACCCTGTGTCTGAGGGATGGGGAAGACCCCTGAGCCCAATCACGGGGCCTCCACCTCACCCCTGATCCATGAGGACATCAATGACCATTAGATCCTAGAACTCATCTACAAGATGATTGAGCTGCTGACTGGAGAGGTGACACTGCTGGGAATGCTGGGACATTATACAGTAACACTATGAAGGGATCGGGGATGACGGTATCATTGTATGTGTCAGGTTCCTATAAGGTGTCAGGATGTCGCTGTCTATTTCTCCATGGAGGAGTGGGAGTATTTAGAAGGACACAAAGATCTGTACAAGGACTTCATGATGGAGGTTCCCCAGCCCCTCACATCACCAGGTAATAGACAGGACTAAATACACACGGCCTATAATTATCTGTATGTAAAGAATGAATTCACTCCCTATATGTGTTTCCTCCAGATCTATCCAGTAAGAGGACAACACCAGAGAGATGTCCCCGTCCTCTTCTTCCACAGGACTGTAACCAAGAAGATCCCAATGCTCCTCAGGATGATCAGGTAGATGGAGAGAAGGTGTCAGGAGATCTCCCCTATGATGTGTAGACGGCTGTGAAGGTCTTGTGCTCAGTCTTGTTTTATCCCCAGTATTATATGTCTTATACTTGTGTAATGAGAACGGTGGAGATGGCAGGATTAGAGCTGATCATAGATGGGACTTCTCCATCTGTTGGTGACTTTTATAATATTTGTTTCAGGGTGAAGATCTGACCCATATTAATACTACAGAGACATATGTGAGGGGTGATGAGCGGTGTAAAGAGGAGATTCCCACATATGACTACCCAGGTGAGTAGTGACCACTAAATGCAGAGAAGTCACAGATTCTTCTCAGTCACCGGCTGTGGCTGCTTTATCGGTGGTGTAGTCCGGCCGTATTACCATGATCACCATTTTACCTCTAGACCACAACATTCTCCTCCACCCAAAACTGTTCAAATGACTTTGGTCATTGACAACCCTTTTCTCTAGAACTTACAACCTGGAGGATCCACCTACCCCCTGGGATTAGGAGACGCTGACCGTTACCTGCCCAGATCTGTAAACTATAAAGCCAAATGACAGCGCACGTAGAATGTGCTGACAAGATAGAAAATCACTTGAAGGAAATATTCTGATGGGCCTGTAAGAGAAAGCGGAGGGTGATGATGCTGTTGGCTTCCTAGATCCCTGAGATCTTATCGGATGAATCTTCTCTCCCTTCTGTGCTGCTGAATGTCTCATATGATCCCTACAAGACCAGGTCCAGTCTTTCTGGCCAAACTTCCCTTTTATGATCGACAAAATTAAATGTGCAGTGAGGCCAAGTGTGACTTTCTGTACTATAACAGCAGAGTTTCCCTTTATCCTGACTTTTCAATTTGTATTAAAACTAATTTGAAGGGAGATTGTGATAAACTACATAAAAACACATCACACCTGTGCCATGATATATCTCTGAGCTGTGCATGGCTGATGGCTGTAATATACATTATTCACGCCTGCAGGAGATGTGTTGGCTCCAGCCCTGGTTTCATGGATTCACTCCACCTCATAAATTACATTGTTTTTGATCCTAAGAAATTCAGATTTTTGCACAATCTCTCCTGAAATGGGGAGCAGTATTATTTTCTCTAATCTTCTAGTCAGGATTCATAGTAGCTCCAATGGTCCACCATAAATGACTGCAACTCTGGTTTACTGTTGGAGTTCTCCCCTCATATATGCGTTGTTGTTGGGGATGTAACATTTTTTTTTAATTCTATCTTTTTTTTTTACCTGTTCATTCTCTATGATAGTTTGATTGTGGTGTGATCGGCCTTCCTGACTAATGTGAGTCTGTAACTCCCTGATAATGAAAAGAGAACTCGGCACTCAACTTAGCGAAAAGGGTAAATATTTATTGTAGTCCACGGTAGTGAAACGTTTCGGTCCTAAATTTCGGACCTTCATCAGCCACATTAAGTACCGGGAGGGGGTAGAAATACCCAATTCAGAGGTAAGCAGTAGATACTGTTGGGATCAGGTAGATCTCCAAAGTAAGGGTTAAAGGTGAGTATCTGGGTGAGAGTTTTAAGTCAGGTCTCCGCTGCATGCCATGGGAGGGACGCGCGTCCGAAATTTAAGACCGAAACGTTTCACTACCGTGGACTACAATAAATATTTACCCTTTTCGCTAAGTTGAGTGCCGAGTTCTCTTTTCATTATCTTCACGGTGTAGGAACCTACTCTGGCACCTTTCAGGCTGTGCACACGATTTATCTTTATACACTGTAACTCCCTGATAGTCTTAAAAAAATCTCTCCATCACCTCTTCCCAAATGCCTAAGATCTAAATTTAAAGTGAACCTTTCAGCAGATTGTGCACAGTAACCTACAGACACTGTCAGGTCGGCGCCATTATACTGATTAGGCCGGCGTCACACCGGCGTGTTTGATGCGAGTAAGTCGCACGACTTAATCGCATCAACACCCAGCACAGCTGCCCTCTCTCAGAGCTGAGTGTGCGGCAGCATAGAAATACCTGCTGCCGCAAACTCCGGCTCCGAGAGCTTGTGGCTGTGCTGGGTGTTGATGCGATTAAGTCGTGCGACTTACTCGCATCAAACACGCCGGTGTGACGCCGGCCTTACACTGATATCTGGTGATGAAATCCGTCTTGTGGTTGTTTAATCTTTACTTGTAGTTTTCAGTTAATCAGATTCTCGTGCTCTGGGGCGGGGCTGTGGGCGGGGCTTTATGTGGTGCTCTGATTACATGTTCATCTGTATTGGCTTATGACCGGTCGCTGACCCCTCAGTGACCTGCCCCCATTTTTACATAATGCATATAATAGTGTTGATATTATTGTTGATAATGCCTATAATATTGTGCCTATTGTGAGGCTTAGAAAAAAAAATTTACACCAGCGGCGTCTGTCCAGTATCATCTATCTCTTACTTATAGATGATACTGGACAGGCGCCGCCATCACCGATGACATTTTGTTGGATGTAATTTTTTTCTAAGCCTCACAATAGCCACAATATTATAGGCATTATCAGCAATAATATCAATGCTATTATATGCATTTTGTAAAAATGGGGGCAGGTCAGTGAGGGATCAGTGACCAGTCATAAGCCAATACAGATGAATATGTAATCAGAGCACCACATAAAGCCCCGCCCACAGCCCCACCCACAGCCCCGCCCCAGAGCACGAGAATCTCATTAACTGAAAACTACAAATCCAGATTAAACAACAACCACAAGACGGATTTCATCACCAGGTATCATTGTAATCAGTATAACGGCAGCGACCTGACAGTGTCTGTAGGTTACTGAGCACAATCCTGCTGACAGGTTCCCTTTAAGACATATCAGCTCTGCACTATTATACACAGTTCTCTTTAAATGTGTAATATTTCTTCTTGAAACTCATCTGACAGAAAATATTGGCCCTTACGATAGTTTAGATTGTGAAGTCACCGAGCCCCATGCTCTAATTACCCCAGAGAGGTTTCACCACTAGCTACTCATTATTACTGATGAAGACTGTTGAGTTTGTCATTTCAGTAGATGTTATTGTCTATAGTCACAGTTTTTGATTACAGTAGTGTCCAAAATACTCTGATTTCACCTCTTCCCGCAGCCAGTTTTGTGTTCCTAATCCGGCCCCATTTTTAATATCTGACGTGTGTCACTTTATGTGGTGATAACTTTGGAATTATTCACAAAGGATAATAGAAAACAAATGGATCTTACAAATTATTTTCCATCTTCTCACAATACCCTACATACGATTGTACACTACTCTCTGGTACATGTCAGTGTTCAGAAGGGAAGGAGCGCCATTTAGCTATCTGAATGCAGATCTAGCTGGAATAGTTTGCAGACACAATGTATTGGGAGCACTGTTCATTGTCACCTGGCAGCTCAAAAGATGTCCACCATGAACATGCTTGGCATTATCTTCTCTGCTTTCCATATCCCAAGGATTGCCTTGCTCATCACCCTTTAACACCCTTACATGGATTTGGACTTACACAGGGACCCTAGGCTTGGACCATGGTGTTACCTGCTATTCTGTGGTGTTAGATCGCAAATAGAACAGTCAGGTAGCTGGGTCAGAACCAGAAGACAGAATCTGAAGACTAGTGTTGAGCCACCCCCGTAGTGTTCGAGTTTGGTTCGGTTCGCCGAACAGTCGTATGTTCGTAGAACTGTTCGAGGTGAAGGAGTAAAAGGAGGGGGAGACACTGGTCTGTCCGCTGGTGGGTCGAGCGAGCCCCCCTGCGGTGGAGGCAGGTCTAATCTTTTTAATTTAAATTGTCTCTCTAATTTGAAGTACACTTTAAATCCTTTTACAAGGATTTATTGGAGGGCAAGTCTCATGCCAGCAGCCGCTGTAATTCCAGCTCCATTAGCGTCCACTAAAGCTGCTGCAGTTAAAAAGCTTTTATAAGGATCGAGCTTGGTGGTCCACAGCAAGGCGTCCAACCGCCAGTCCCAGCCCCTGTTCCTTGGGGTGCCTCCCCGATGCTCTTCACTGAGTGTCCCGGGGGCCCGAAGCATTTCCTTTGAAAAAATTAAGTGTCCAAACTACAGGTGGTGTAGCTTGCTTAACAGCTGGGTTAATCCGCTGACTAGCAGACACTGCTACTAGGCCCAAAATTATTGTCTGGGCTAGATGCAGTTAAAAATTTGTAATTAGATCTACAGCCGGTGGCTACTCCGCTGACTAGCAGACACTGAAGCTTTGGAGCAGACCTCTGATTTCCAGGCTATAGTATGAGTAAACAGCTCTTCACACTCAACCATCTGTGTTACCCTAAGGCCTCTTTCACACATCCGTCTTTTTGTATCAGGCATGATCCGTCGAACACCTGAAGGGACAGATCCGGCACTGAAATAAAAAACTGATGCAACGGATCCGTTTTTTTGCTGGATCCGACCAGAACTTTTGAACCCTGAAAAAGAGGGTTTTGGATGCCCGGAGACACTGGAAAATGTAGTAGTAGTAGTAGTAGTCGTCCTTGATTTCCAGAATCCAGATCAGACTTTTGACGGATTGCACAAAAGTCTGATCCGGTTCCATTGATTTCTGTTGTTTCCAGCTGCCTGATGCGCCGCTTCAGGCGGCTCCGCCAAAAAAAACCTTACATGCTCCATTTTGTCCGGTCGCCGGAATGTACATTTCCGCCGGATCCGGACATAAACGGATACAACGCAATGACATCAGGCATGATCCGGCGCTAATGAAAGTCAATAGTAAAAAAAAATGCATCCGGTACCGGATCCGTTTTTTTACCAACACGCCGGATCATGCCTGATACAAAAAGACGGATGTGTGAAAGAGGCCAAAGCCATAGTGTATGTAGTTTTTTACGGTTAAAAGGGGGGTGGGGAAAGACCCAACCCACCTGTAATTGACGATGCCAACGTCACGTAAAACACAGCAAGGGGACTCCAAAAAGAGTCTCCCATTTTTTTTCCAAAAATTTGGGGCACAGACACCACTTAAGTAGCATCAATTGCCCCAGAGTTGCTTAAAACGGTTGGTGAGGTGATTTGAACAAATCCTCAAGCTTTTACTCTTCCCAGGATGACACAGGGGTAGAAAAGTCCTTGCGGATCCATGATTTGTTCATCTTTATGAACGTGAGTCTGTCTACATTCTCAGTGGACAGCCGCGTGCGCTTATCTGTCAGCACACCACCAGCAGCGCTGAACACACGTTCAGAGAGAACGCTGGCTGCGGGGCATGACAAGATCTCCAAGGCATGAGTGGCGAGCTCCGGCCATTTATCCAGATTGGAAGCCCAAAAAGAGCAAGGGTCCAGTGACACAGTCATGGCTTCGATGTTCAGTTGGAGATACTCCTGTAACATCGTCTCTAGGCGTTAACTATGTGTCTGACTTCTTGTCTCCTGTGGCCTTGCAAAGGATGGCCTAAAAAAGTGGTGAAAGGATTCCGCAAAATTGCTGTGAACACCAGCAGATACTGTGTTTCTGTTACGGTTTGAGTGCTGAAGACTCGACAGTCCCACGGTTGGCAAGTTAGAAATGTGAGATTCACTACGTGCACCACTGGTGTTTTGTGGAAAAGCACATGTAAGATTCTGCAACAGTCTCTGCTGATACTCCTGTTAAGGGAGGATCTGAAGTGACCCTTCACGGTTGACCAAGTGACTTCCAAATTACTTCACAGGGTATTGCCGTCAATGACCACACGGAGATTTGTCTCTGGGAGAATCAAAATAGATTCCTACCCCATGTATTATATCATCTTTTATAGTATTTAGTAAGCTTGTATTTCAACCAATAGTATAAAACCACACCTACAACAATTAACCTATGAAAATACAAAGAAATTGACCTATGAAAATACAAAGAAAATTAACCTATGAGAATACAAGAAAATCGGAAACTACATATATGTCCATATCCACATTACATTTTTTTTTAAATCAGATGATTTTTATTTAAAAATTGTCAGCATGAAACTTTGACAGTACATTTAACTTTAGCATATAATACAAACCGTATTCAACCTGACAGGCAATATAACTATTCTTACATCCTAAGTCCCCTACCCTACCCCCCTCCCCCCTAACCCCTTCCCTTTAAATCATTGCATATATCACACACTATGTCACATTTTGAATCCTTTTTTTCCGAGACAACCACTTACGATCCCTGTTTAAAGTACCAACTCAGAGGGTCAAGGGCGCGTAGGCAGACGCATTCTTTCTCTCATAAGAGCCTCCAAAGCCAGGCCCGGGTGCTCCATCCAGCCACCCCACACATTCTCAAACTGCATGTGTTGACCTCTTTTCGCATATATGTTCTGTTCCATCATAACAATAAAGTTAACCTTATTAATCAGTTCTTGTCTAACTGGCGCTTTGTCATCTAACCAGTGGGCCGCAATGAGCTTTCTGGCAGCATATAGGATTCTGGCTATGGTCAGCATTCCCCACTCATCAACCGCGATATCCTCCATGCACCCCAATACACACGTCAGCGGGTTCCTTATAAGATCCACTCCCACTACCTCCTGTGTCAAATTAAGTGTTTGTACCCAAAAGTTCTGTAGGGCAGGGCAGGACCACATCATATGTAGGAGATCTGCCCCATCCTCAGAGCAGCGTGGACAGCAGGAATCCCTCCTCAGGCCCGCCCTCTTCATCCAGACCGGGGTCCTGTATACCCTATGTGTTAGGTAGAGTTGTGAGACTCTCCTGGCTTCACTCATAGAGACCTTGGGGATGAATTGTAATACGCTCTCCCACTGAGAGTCCGAGATTGGTCCCACATCCTCTTCCCATTTTTCTCTGGACTTAGCCGGGTGCCGTACCAGGAATGAATCCAAAAAACCCCTATATACGAGGGAGATGAAACCCTTAGTGCCCCTTAGTGACCCTATAAGATTCACCATCGCATCTGATTGCACCACTATTCTTGATGTTTTAAGCTGTCGATTGATTGCATGCCGCAGCTGCAAATATTGAAAAAAGAGGGATTGACTCAGAGGGAACTCCTTCCTGATCTCCTCAAAAGTCTTAAGCATGCCACCAACCAACAGCTGTGACACAAACCATATCCCGACCCTTCTCCATTGAGCAAATCCCCTCAGACGCATTAACTCCCCAGTCTCGGGTCAAACCAAACCGACGAGAAGCGCGTGAGCTCCGTAATGCCCCTCCATTGTCTAACTCTTTGCCAAATCTTGTCCACCATAGCGATCGTTGTGAGCCTTTTAGGGTTCACCCGGAACCTACCAGCCTCTAGACTAGCAAGCAACGGACCTCTGCCCACTATAAACTCAATGAGCTTCCCAGCCGACGTAGATTGGGTAGGCTCCCCCCACCCCACCATATCTGACATTGGGATGACACATAATAAACCCACGGGTTCGGGATTGCCAGGCCCCCCTCCTCTTTTGACCTCTGTAGATGTTCAAGTTTAATGCGTGCCCTACTACCCTTCCAGATCAAGTCCCGGAAAAGAGAATCAATCCGGTAGAATTTATTTTGCGCCAACCAGACAGGCGTATTATGGAGTATATATAGGAGTTGGGGCATGAGGATCATTTTTAATAAATTTGCTCTACCAGCCACAGACAGGAATAGTTTCTTCCATGCCGCAATTTTTTGTTGAAACTTATTGATAAGGGGGGTAAGATTGAGCCGTTCATATTCCTCCAATTTAGCAGAGATCACAATGCCCAAATATTTAAACTCACTAACCACCCTCAAAGGGGTCCCAGGGTCTAGCGCTAGGGGAACCGCCGAGTACACGGGAAGCAACACGGATTTATCCCAGTTGATAGTCAGTCCAGAAATAGAGCCGAATTTACTAATAACTGCCATGGCCGAACTTAGGGAGTCGCTCTTGTCAGCCAGAAACAGTAGCACATCATCCGCGTATAAGGCTACTTTCTCTACATGGGAGCCATATTGGAATCCCCGAATATCTGTGGTACCACATATCTTTGCAGCTAACGGTTCTACAGCGATCGCAAACAGCAGGGGGGACAGGAGGCACCCCTGCCTCGTACCCCTATGTAGGGAGAAACTCTCAGACAGCAGACCATTAACCCGTATTTTAGCACTAGGGGATGTATATAGCAAACGTACCCAACCCACAAACAGATCACCAAATCCCATGGTTCTCATTACCGCCCACAAATACCTCCACTCCACACTGTCGAACGCCTTAGCGGCATCCAGGGAAACTATTACTCTCTGTCCCACATTATCCGCCCTCGCCTGCATGTTTAAGTATAATCGCCGGAGATTTATAGCTGTGGATTTATTGGGCATAAACCCTGACTGGTCTTGGTGAATTAGGGATTCGATGACCTTGTTAAGTCGGTTCGCCAGCATTTTGGCCAATAACTTAATGTCAGTGGTCAACAAAGAGATCGGACGATATGAATCTTTTCCCTGCTTTGGTAGGACAACAATTATCGCCTCTCGCATGGACCGGGCCAACTCCCCCCCGACCCCTCCCCCCCCCCCCCCCCGCCAAACTCGCAGTGTAAACCTCCATCAACTTGGGAAGCAACACCTCTTTGTATTTTTTGTAGACTTCTCCTGGGATACCGTCCCCCCCTGGGGCCTTGTCACTAGGTACAGAGGCCAGAGCAGCCTCAAGTTCCTCCATATCAAAGGGCTCCTCAAGAAGCCTCTGCTCCGCTAGTGAGAGTCGTGGAAGCTGCACCCCCACTAAAAAGTTATCAATTTCCTCCTCCGATGGCTGCAAATGTGACTGGTACAGATTTGAGTAAAATCCCATCATTACCTCCAGTATGGCCCTACTGCCTGTATGCTCACATCCGTCTTTCCCCTTTAATTTAGTGATATACGCCGATTCCCTTTGGGCCGCCACCACCCTGGACAGAAGGTGACCCGCTCTCTCTCCCTCCTCGAGAAACTTCATCGTGCAGAACAGCCTTTTCCTCTCCGCAGTTTTCATAGTCATATTACAAACCTCTCTCTGCGCTGATCTCAAACGTTCCCGGGCCTCAGGGGTTTGCTCCTCAATTAGTGCCGCCTCTGCTCCCTCTAATGACCTAATCAACTCCTGATCTCTCCTGCCCGTTTCGGTTTTAACTTGCGATATGTCTTTTATACACAACCCTCTGAAGTAAGCCTTCATGGCTTCCCATACCATCAATATCGAAGCCGAGCCCATATTAATTTTAAAGAACTCTGTCAGGTCATCCCCCACATGGCCGTCCAGATCAATCAGCTGGAGCCAGAACGGATTTAGCCTCCACAGGGGTCTCCTGGAAAACTCAGAGCCCTGCCCCTGAAGCACCACACACATAGGCGAGTGATCCGACAGAGTTCTAGCCAAATAAGTTACCTCACCCACTAGACTTAGCATCGGACCATTCCCCAGGGCCAGATCAATCCTGGACAGCGAGGCAGAGGCGGGAGAGAAGCAGGAGTACTTATAAGTTCCGGGTGATGGGTTCTCCATATGTCTATTAGTGCAGTCTCCTTCAGAACCGCCCCAAAGGGAGTGCAATTACCACCCAGTCTCAGTGCCTCCCGACCACCTCTGTCCCAATGGGCATCAGGAACATTGTTGAAGTCACCAATTAGAAAGGGAACCCCTGGGAAATCGCCCACTACCTCCATGACCTTGTGCAGCACTTTCCCACAATACGGCGGAGGGATATATATCGAGATCAGTAGCATCAGTATACCAGACAATTTACATAGCAAGCATACGAACCGTCCCAGCGGGTCTATAATCACTTTACACTGTTCAAAAGGTATACCTGTGCGAACAAGAACACTGACCCCCGTGAGTATGAGGAATATGTTGCATGATACCCCGCCTGCAGCCATCTTTTTTTAAGAAGATGCGTTCTACTCTTTATCAAGTGGGTTTCTTGCAAGCATATGACTGCAGGTTTGGCATCAAGCAAGAAAGTAAACATTGCCTGTCTTTTTACTCCGGACGCCAACCCTCTAACGTTCCAACTTATTATTTTTATTTTATCCGCCATTACCCTGCAACCCCAAATACCGTGTCATCCATTTCCTCATTTGTGAATTAGTAAGGCTGTCTCCACTTGAACCTGTGTGACATAGACAATAGTTTAACATTCCCCCCTCCCTCCCCACCCTCCACCCCCCCTCACACAATACCCCAACTTCACCCAACTCAAGCTTTCCATCTCCTCCAGGTGTCACGGAGGAGAGGGCGTACTTTATCCGATTCAGAGTATCCACTTCACCGAAGCAAACCCGCTTTACTCCCCAAACTCTGGGAGTAGCATATGGCTAGTGATTGCAGCCAAACAATACTCAACAGTTAACCATAAAACATTCACATTTAGCTTTCTGTTAAATACATTTAACATGTCCAAAACACATGAACTAGAAAAAGGTAGGAAAATTTCTCCCTCCCCCTCCAATGCACAGCAAGATTATTTCCCAAAATGAGGGAGGGTCTTCCTCCTGAGAAAAAGGTATTCAGGAGGGAAGAGCGGATATATGTAAGATCCAGTCCCGATTAAAGGACAAGACCCGTCCCGATTAAAGGACAAGGCAGCTCAGTCAGCCAGCGGAGCCTTTAGAATTTGCCTTGCGGAGACGCATCTCGTTGCTGTCCATCCAGTTAAGGGCCTCCTTTGCATCCAGGAAGAAATGGACAGTGTCCCCGTCTACCACTCTCAGTTTAGCCGGATATATCATTGAGTACGGCACACCCAGGGCTCTCAACCTCTTCTTAATGTCAATGAATTTGGCCCTCTGCTTTTGAACCTCCATAGAGAAGTCCGGATAAATGGAAATCTTGGAGCCGTTGATTTTCAGGTCCGGATGATTCTTGGAAAAGCGAAGAATAGCATCCCTGTCCCGATAATGCAGAACCTTGACAAGCACTTGTCTTGGAGGACGGCCAGGGGGGGAAGGGGAATGCGGGGACACGGTGAGCTCTTTCCACGGCATATAAACGGGACAGGTTGTTCTGGCCAATAGTGTTCAACAGCCACTGTTCAAAGAACTCGGTGGGTGCAGAGCCTTCCGTTTTTTCCGGCACCCCAATAATCCGCACATTGTTACGTCTTGACCTATTCTCTAGGTCATCAGTCTTTGCCTGCACAGCTGACATTGCAGTGGCCATACGCTGATGCTGCTTGTCAGATTTTGCAATAGTATCTTCCACAGTGCTAATACGTTTCTCAGCTTCCCCCATACTCTCCTTAGTGACATGCATGGAGTGCTGTAACTTAGACATGCTGGCCTGTAGGACACCCAACTGTGCTGCCACCTCAGTAATAGTAGTGTGAGAGTGCATTGCCAGCTTGAACAAGTCTTTTAATGTGGGCTCCTCTGGGATCACCATCCCCCCATTTGCCGCTTACATTCCTCCATCTCACCTCTCTCCCATTTCATAGTTCCTTGGTCTTCCTCCCGGCTTTCACAGTCACTCTCCTCACCATCCTCCACACCAGATTCCTCTGGCTCCTCTGCACTCCCCGCAAGCCCCCTCTGACCTCTACCTGCACTTGCCGGACACTGCTTATCTTCCTCCAGCCTGGCGAACCTCCGCAGTTTAGACACTGCATCTGACCTGCTGGGGATTCCCCCATCTTCCTCCGGGCCCGCCATCAATACATCTTCTCCACCGTCGCCATCTTGTGCCTTCTTCTCCGACTCGCCTGCTGGCATTTTGCCTCCTTTCTTCCCAGCCATTTGCTTGTGCACTCCTGATTTACAGAGCCTGTGGTCAGGGTCAGCTCCCTCTCCAAGGAATGTGAATTTAACAGCTAAATAGTGGCTGCAATCTATCAAACTGTCATATATCCAGCGGGAGCTCCTGCTGCACGCGTCTGCTCACATCTCCCTCAGGCCACGCCCCCCCATCCACGTGACATTGAAGAATGAAAACACTATTGTGTTCCTCTCTGAGTATTCTACAGTGATACACCCCAAGGTCACATATCTTGTCCAAACTGGAGCAGTCAGGTTTTATTACAGCCCATAACCTTTATTCTTGTAAAAAAAAACTATATGGCTTTATAACGGCCAGAAGCTATTGCCTAGTAACAGAATTTATCTCATAAAGACAAGATGGAGTTACAAGCACAAAGTGGAACATTCAGTTTTGATCTTTCTTAATTTAGTCCTTCACATTCCCCTCTAGATAAATTTTGTTAACTTATATGCAGCATCAGAGGTACTATCCCAAGCTATAAGCTCGAGGGGTACTGTTCTTCACATGTCTGATGCCATGTTACCAGACATGTTTGTTGCGGCGTACCCATCCCCCCTGCATGCTACAATTTGCGAATAACAATTTTTGATAACGATGGTGGGGGTCTTTTGAAAATAGCCATGCGCTTGACTTCAACATCTTCATCAGGTAGCTCCTTAAAATCAGTGTAGAGAAGTGCAGGGGTGACAACGCCTTTTGTATCATCATTAGCTGTTCTATTGCAGAATTTCCTAATACATACAGAAATACACCAAAAAACAAGTTTTAGTATTACATATATAACAAGGATAAAGGCAATGATGTGTAGCAAACTTTGCAAGATTTCATGTTATGAATGTTTTAGAAATGAATTCTGAGCAGAAGCTCCCCCTGGTGGTTGCAAACAGTACTGAACCATTCAATGAGGATTGGCAATCAGGGCTCACGGACTGGCTGGATATAAGGGAGGTTTCCCCCCATCATGGTTGCCGGTGATCAATTGTTCTTGTCTCAACGTTGTTTCCTGGTTCACTTGGAAGCTTGCTGAGTCTTGCCTCTTCTCCTGCTCTCAGATAACATATTTTCTGTTTTTTTGTTTTTGTGCTTGCCATTTGTATATTTCTCTGCATTTCTGTGAGGTTGGCCAGGTTCCCCTCCCCGAGGGGCTTGGTCTCCTCTCGGTTCCTCTGGAGCCATTATTGTTTGTTCATTTGCCTTTTCCAGGTTTTTTTTCTGTGGCTGCGGCTTTAGGTGGTAGAGGTCGTGTGATCTCAGGTGTTTTTGCAATTAGTAGCGTTGTTTTTTTTTAGGGTTTTTTTTGGTTTGCAGTAAGAATCCTTCCTATCCTTTTCTGTCTAGGCAGATTGGGCCCCAACGTTTGCTCATACTATTTTCTGTCTGTGTCTGTATTTCCTCTTGCCTAACCGCCATTACATGTTTGGGGGCTTCCTATGTTCTTTGGGGATCTGCTCCGGGGCAGATAGCTTTCCTCTTTCTATCTTTAGGTGTAGTTAACCTCTCAGGCTGTGACGAGGCGTCTAGGACCAACGTAGGAACGCTCCACGGCTGCCTTTAGTTGTTGTGGTTAGTCAGGGTACTGCAATCCAGTAGATTCCAACCTCTCTGGTGTATTGCTGTTTTTGCCTGCTCACCTCAGCTACCAAAACATAACAATTTAAGCTATCCAACCTCCAATTCCTTTGAACCAATTGGCTGGATTAAAAAAAGGAGAAAGTGTCTGCCCACCAACTGTCCTTATTACGATTATTAACTTTATCACATTGACTTTTGAGTTTTTGAATATCTTTTAATTTTAACTTCATAGTACAGTTAGGATCTATATAATAACAGCAAGTGGGTCCAATAATCTGATACATACCGCCTTGTGCTGCTGTTTAGGAGTCCAATACTATAGTATGTTGATTAGTGACTATAATAAGTTGGTTTTGAACAGCAACAGTAGTATTAAGATATGAAGCAGATTGATCAAGATGAAATTAAAACTTAACTTTTAATCTATGAAGTAAAATACAAAGTGGGAGAAGTGCTTAAAGTGCATGATGCTGAGGATAACAAAGCCTAAAACCCCTAGTGTATCAGAAGGGGGATAGGTCTAAAAGTACATCAATTTATATTGGAATATTTTCCTTTCTCAGCAATATCCACATATCAAAAAGATGCCCTTTGTTGAAACATAGTCTGTACGTACATCTTGATGCAAGCGATGTCTCTGGGGGTATATTTGTTCAAAACAATTTCAGTCGCACATACAATGGTAAAGGAGGATATACCACCTGCCTACAGTATGCCAAAAATACGTTGCTGCATGCAATGGTTTTTGTGGAAGACTCAATATTACTCCAACATGTTGGAGTTTCATTTCTCCTTCGTCTCATTGGGGGACACAGGACTGTGGGTGTATGCTACTGCCGCTAGGAGGCTGACACTAAGTAAACATAAAAAAAAGGTTAGCTCCTCCTCCGCCGTATACACCTCAGCACTGGCCGCAGGCAAACCCAGTTCATGCTTAGTGTCTGATGGAGGCACACGTCTGGTTTCTTCCAGACCATTTTTTTTTTTTTTTCTCTACTTTCCCACGAAGATGTGACAGGGGCGACGGACCCTTTTGAAGGGGTCCGATCTCCCCAAACCATCAACGGGCGAGCACGTGGAGTAAAGCCTCCACGTATCCTTTCCCGCTACGTGGGACATGATGCCGGACTCAGCCCTGACCACCCTGGGGTATTGAAACCTCAGGTTGTACAGTGGCATGTTATAGTCCGTGCGGCCCCCACTGCACCACCAATGCTAGACTGCGGTGCTGCAAGGTGGCGGACGGTCCCTCTCCTCATCCCCTGAAGGGGTGATGGAGTTAGGGTGCCTGCACCGTCCCTCCTTTTTTTGCTGCAAGCCCCCCTCTAAAAGACGGGAGACGCTGGACTAAGGTCTGGGAGAGCCGCGAGTCCACTGCAGCAAGGAAGACCCACCATTAGAGGTCATGGAGCTGGAGCCTGCACCGTCCCCCATTTTTTGGTAGAAGACTGCAAGCAGGAGACCCACCTTCAAAGCTCTGGAGAAACAGTGTCGGACGTCAGGTAGCGTCTGGGGCGGTCGAGAATTCGGTGGGAGCGGAGTCCCCGGCCTGAGCTCCGCGAGGCTGTCTGTGAACCCCCCGGAGAGCGCCACCCCCTATCTGCGTGTGACGGCCCGCCCCCTGGCTTATAGGCGGCCGCCGCCAAAAATCTAGCCCCCGGCTTCGGCCGGTGCTAGGCCGCGGGCTGAAATTTAGTCCCCGGCTTCGGCCGGGAACCAGGCCGCATATCTAATTTTGCTCCCGGCGTCGGCCGGAAGATAGGCCGTTCTCCGCCCCCAGGCAGCGTCACTTCTGGCGGGCCCGCCCCCTATTTTTTCGGGCGGCCACTGCCAAAAATTTAGGCCGAGGCTTCGGCCGGCGCTAGGCCGCGGCCGGAAATTTAGTCCCCGGCTTCGGCCAGACACTAGGCGTCGCCTATGCCGTCCAGGGCTTCGGCATCCTTCAGCTCAGCTTCTCGCTCTCCCTCACCTTTAGAGGCAAGTGATCAATATTCGGATTCCGATACTGAAGGGTCCCTCAATTTGGAAGCTCCAGGTTGTCAGGAGACAATTGACAGTCTGATCGAAGCTGTCAATCAATCTCTGGGGGTAGACGATGAATCCACCTTGGCCTCTGGTCATAAGGTGTCTTTCAAACGAGCCAGACAGACCCATAAGGTTTTTGGTGCTCATCCTGAGTTTGAGGAGCTTGTGCAGCGCCACCGAGAAAAAACGGATAAGCGCTTTGCAGGACAGCGGGCCCTCAATACCAGGTATCCTTTTGCTCCTGAACTTCTTAAGAAGTGGGCGGAATCCCCAGTGGTCGATCCTCCGGTGTCACGCTTGGCATCTAAGACGCTTCTCTCCCTTCCTGATGGTTCCTCGATTAAGGATCCAACGGATCGTCTGATTGAAAGCCTGGCTTGCTCGGTGTTTGAAGCATCTGGGTCATCTCTCTCTCCTTCCTTTGCAGCGACTTGGGTTGCTAAGGCCATGATATCCTGGTCGGAGTCTCTGAACAGAGCTCTTCACGGTGTAGAAGTGCCACCTGAGGTTTTGGAGATATCTAATCAGATGGCTCTCGCAGGTGATTTTTTTAATCAACGCTTCTATGGATGCGGCAAATTGCGCAGCATTAGCTGCTGCTAATGCGATTGCCATTAGGAGATCCTTGTGGTTGAGGACTTGGCGAGCAGACTCTGTCACCTGTCATGTATATACGATGCCTAAATTGCAGATCAATATCATACCACTAGTGGAGTAACAGGATATGGTAGAGTCCTGCGAATATTAACTCCTACTGTGGCTTTAATTTATATGAATATCATACTTATCTGCGGCATCAGTAGTGTATGCATCATTTCTCGATGTCCATACTTAATGTTTGGGGGAGATCCACCACATGCATGTGTATCAAGCCAGGCGATCTCTGCCCCATACGCTATCTCCAGACGCGTTTCATCATCTACGATTCTTCCGGGGGGGTAAGTGCATTTAAACTTGCGGGACAGGGCATAGCGCCATGCTGTAATGTCTGTCTTTTATAGATACCGTATATCGCGCGCGGTACAGACTCCACTTCTGGACGCCAATGACATCATGTCCGGTGTATGGAACGCTTCGGCACTAGACTGAGCCGCAAGCGTCATACCCGGATGTTCTCCTTCCCCACCAGGAACGTCACTTCCGGTTCACGGAGGTAAACTCTCCAATACCTACAATCATATAAATATGTCTGCAGAAGGTGTGGAAGTGTCCTTATATCGCATGTGCTAGTCAAGGGTGGGAAAGAGAGCTCACATTCTCCTACCAAAAAATAAGAGAGTGTGTAAATTCATTTCTAATGGCGTACTTTTCATGCTGTACTTAACACACCACTAGATGAGTGCCTTTCTATGTGGATATTCACAGGAAATTTCAAATCCATTTATGGCATTAGAGTAAAAACGATAAGCATATAAGATTTTTAATTTCATAAAACGGGGAATACTTCAGAGTATATTGAAGAGGAGATGTTGTAATTGCGTCAGATTATTTTAGAGAACCAAGGAGATGTAAAATAATTTTGGTATCTGGTACAGGACAAGTACGGTGGAGAGTAGGTTTGGGAAAAGATTGTCCTAAATTGTTGTATAAATGTTGAATGCGTATTGGACCCGACAGACCTTCTTTCTGGAAAAATAGAAAGGGTGCACCCTGCAATCGTCCTATTTTGCCCTAACTAATGAGTCCCTACCTCACGCGGAGGTTGGCACCCTAGGACCTGCGCAGTGGCGCCCCCACTCGTCAGCGGCTTTCCCTAAGTTAGATGCCCTAAGGGACCCTGCGCTGTAGGAAGGAAGAAAAAGTAAGAAGTTAATTTAACCCTTTGGGGTGGGTTGATTGGAGATGAAAGATCCAGTAGGTTCTCTTTGGAGGATCCGTTTATCCCAATCTCCTCCTCTTTGGGTTTTGTTAACTTTCTCAATGCCCATA
Source organism: Oophaga sylvatica (assembly GCA_033576555.1). Taxonomy (NCBI): domain Eukaryota; kingdom Metazoa; phylum Chordata; class Amphibia; order Anura; family Dendrobatidae; genus Oophaga; species Oophaga sylvatica. The sequence goes on along the minus strand of JARQOD010000586.1, from coordinate 48,772 downwards.
AATGATAGAGCTTTCAGGTCCCCTCCATGTATAAGGTTGAGGTGATTGGCGATAGGGGTATCTCTCTTATTAATGGTATCTCTGTGATACTCTCCTATCCTCTTCCTCAATTCTCTTCTAGTTTTTCTTACATACTGAAGGCCACATTTGCATGTCATGTTGTAGATCACTCCTACTGATTTACTATTGATGAATTGTCTGATGGGGTAGGTTTTCTGGGTGACCGTGCTAGTGAACTCCTTCCCTTGTCTGACCGCTCCTCAGTATTTACACCCGCCGCATCTGTACCATCCTTTGTTTTTTCTCTAATGCCATAAATGGATTTGAAATTTCCTGTGAATATCCACATAGAAAGGCACTCATCTAGTGGTGTGTTATGTACAGCATGAAAAGTACGCCATTAGAAATGAATTTACACACTCTCTTATTTTTTGGTAGGAGAATGTGAGCTCTCTTTCCCACCCTTGACTAGCACATGCGATATAAGGACACTTCCACACCTTCTGCAGACATATTTATATGATTGTAGGTATTGGAGAGTTTACCTCCGTGAACCGGAAATGACGTTCCTGGTGGGGAAGGAGAACATCCGGGTATGACGCTTGCGGCTCAGTCTAGCGCCGAAGCGTTTCATACACCGGACATGATGTCGTTGGCGTCCGGAAGTGGAGTCTGAACCGCGCGCGATATACGGTATCTATAAAAGACAGACATTACAGCATGGCGCTATGCCCTGTCCCGCAAGTTTAAATGCACTTACCTCCCCTGAAGAATCGTAGATGATGAAACGCGTCGGGAGATAGCGTATGGGGCAGAGATCACCTGGCTTGATACACATGCATGTGGTGGATCTCCCCAAACATTAAGTATGGACATCGAGAAATGATGCATACACTACTGATGCCGCAGATAAGTATGATATTCATATAAATTAAAGCCACAGTAGGAGTTAATATTCGCAGGACTCTACCATATCCTGTTACTCCACTAGTGGTATGATATTGATCTGCAATTTAGGCATCGTATATACATGACAGGTGACAGCTGATATGAAACTCCAACATGTTGGAGTAATATTGAGTCTTCCACAAAAGCCATTGCATGCAGCAACGTATTTATGGCATACTGTAGGCAGGTGGTATATCCTCCTTTACCATTGTATGTGCGACTGAAATTGTTTTGAACAAATATACCCCCAGAGACATCGCTTGCATCAAGATGTACGTACAGACTATGTTTCAACAAAGGGCATCTTTCTGATATGTGGATATTGCTGAGAAAGGAAAATATTCCAATATAAATTGATGTACTTTTAGACCTATCCCCCTTCTGATACACTAGGGGTTTTAGGCTTTGTTATCCTCAGCATCCACTAAGGTTATTGGTAAACCAGTGGTTTTGATTCTATATGATCTTCTGTACATACACAATTGCCGTGGTTTGGTTTTGCACATGCACTTTAAGCACTTCTCCCACTTTGTATTTTACTTCATAGATTAAAAGTTAAGTTTTAATTTCATCTTGATCAATCTGCTTCATTCATATCCTAATACAATTCTTATTGAATCCTATTGCCTCTGCTAATCTACAGTAGTATTAAGTATATCCAATATGTATCCCAAATTTGATCATCTAGATAGTCTGTGGTCCTAACCAATTTATCCCACATTTGCGTAATCATAGGGTAAATGAAAATAGAACTGATGACTTTATTGGCCATACTCATTTGTATTATATATTGTTTTCTTGAAGGGCAGGGTGAGTTATCTGCAGCTCTTTTATATAATGTACGTTTAGGTATAGCCTGTGTATCCAACTGTTTATTTGAGAGGACAAAGGTGGTCGGGGTCAAGCGAGCCAGAGAGAGTGCAAGTAACTCTTACCCCTACTGGCAACCATTTACAAGCATTGTTTCCACATACCCAGAACATATCATTAGGTAAATCCCATAGGGTTGAATGTTGCAGTACCAATTTATGAACTAAATTTATGAATGCAGACATATTTTGAAGCATACACCAAGCTGGAGATTGTTCTAAAGGACTACAATAACCTACATTAGGATTTCCACAGGTGGGGGTTCCTGGCACATATTCAGAGGACTCATTACAAGGTTTATTGCCAGGAATACTAGTGCAGATATTTTTAGAACTTTGTAAAAACAGACTAGAAAATTTCCATGATGTATTATGTATCATTCTCTTTAATAATATTGGTTTGAAAGCATTAGTAGAGTGTGAAGTCACATTAAAACTAATTTGTAAACCATAAGTTGGAACTTGTCCTAGATTGGTTAGATTAGTCCTATTCTTAGGTACCCAAGTGACAAGTCCCTCCTTTATAGACCAAATACTGAAGGTGTGTATCGCTTCTTGAAAGGTTACTGTTAGAACCCTCTTGTTAGGTTTTGTTTCAGTTTGCTGGTCACATGACCTTTTTTCCCTATTTAGTCTGGCTCCGCCCTTCTGGCTTTGCTGGACTTCATTATATTATGTACTCTTAAGCTAGCCGGGTGCTTAGGTGCCTTACTCAGTCAGTTTTGCTTGATCTTAGGATCTCTCAGTAATTTGTTTTCTGTTTAATTTTCCCTGCTACAATTTCTGTTAGGAGGTGTCCACCTTTTCTCCCAGTCCCTAGATCTTGTAGGGATTCCTCCCTCGCAACTATAGGTCTTCGTTCAGACTAGCTGAGGACTTTAGCGGGTCTGGTCGCAGGATCAGGTTCCCCGTTACATCGTAGGGATCCAGCTTAGTTCTATTGTAGGGACAGAATTCCCATCTTTCCTTAGTGCTTGTAGCAGATCACAACAGTAAGTCCAGCCCAAGAAAAAAAAAAAAAATCTCTACGGAAAGATTTTCTGTTTCCATCATGGTGTCGGTTCAGGATTTGGCTCAACGCCTGCAGGGACTCTCTCAGGAGGTGGCTGAGATCCAGCAACACGTGAGTAGTTGTTCTGGAGCACATTTCGTGGAGCCAAAGGTACGTTTGCCTGATTTTATTTTTTGGTGAACAACAAAATTTTTTTTCTTTTAAAAATGCTTGCTTGTTGTATTTCCGTTTGAGACCCAGATCCTCTGGTGATGAATCAGAGCGCATAGGGTTCATAATGTCACTTTTGCGCAAAGAACCTCAGGACTGGGCCTTTTCTCTGCAGCCTAGTGATCCATGCTTTAGATCAGTGGATAGTTTTTTTCTACTTTGGGGTTATTGTATGACGATCCTGATCGTGTTTCATCAGCTGAGACAGAATTGAGACGTTTGAGACAGGGATCAGGTAATGTGGAAAAATATTGTACTCACTTCCGAAGGTGGTCCACTCAGGTGGGGTGGAACGATTCAGCTTTGAAAAGTTTATTTCTTGCAGGGTTAAGTGAAAGGGTTAAAGATTTTCTGATTGCTTATCCTATACCTGGTAACTTGCAAGAGGCTATGCAATTAACCATACGGGTGGATAGGAGACTGCGTGCAAGGGTTAATGAGAGTAAATCTGCCTTGTCAGCTCCAAGTCTGGAGAGGGACTGTACTGACATTGGAGAGCCGATGGAAATTGGAGCAATGGCACCTCACTCTCTGGAAAAAGAACGCAGATTTGCTGAAGGTTTGTGTTTCTATTGTGGCAAATCTAAGCATTTTATTAAGAACTGTGCGCTTCGAATGAATAAAGAGAAAAAAAAATGAGGTCAGTTTCGCCCGTATAGCTTGTTTAAACAATAAAGGTGTCTTTCTTTCTACTACCACTGCTGTTGAGGAGGAATTAATGGAGTTTCGGGTATTTGTGGATTGTGGTTCAACTCTCAATGTGATGGGAAATTTTTGGAAAAACTAAAATTAAAACCCAAACTTCTGTCTTCCCCTATTAATGTGGTTTCTGTGGATGGTTCTCCCTTGAAAAATGTTACTCACCATATCTGTGAATTTCCTCTTACTATTAATGGTGTTCATCAAGAGAATTTGGATTTAGTAGTTTTGAATAATTTGCCCTCACCGGTGATTTTGGGGTTACCTTGGTTAAAATTGCACAATCCGGTTCTGGATTGGCCTACCAATGAAATTAAGTCCTGGAGTCCTAATTGTTATGACAAGTGTTGTAACGGGCGTATTGCTGCTGTAGTTAAGGGGGAGTTACCTGTACCTATTCAGGATTTTTGGAAAGTTTTTTCTGATAAGGAATCGCAGGTATTGCCTCCTCATAGAGATTATGATTGTGCAATTGAATTTGTCCCTGGAGCGACTCTTCCTAAAAGTCGTTTATTTAATTTGACTATTCCTGAGAGAAAGGCTTTGGAGGAATACATACAGACAAGCTTGGCCGCCGGTCACATTAGGCCTTCCAAGTCTCCTGTGGCGGTTGGATTTTTATTTGTTAAAAAAAAGGACGGCGGTTTACGGCCTTGTGTAGACTTTCGTGAGATTAATAAGATTACTGTATGCAATCCTTACCCACTGCCATTGATTCCTGATTTGTTTAACCAGTTAGTGGGGGCCAAGTGATTCTCGAAAATTGATCTTCGAGGGGCATACAATTTGTTGCGCATGAAGGAGGGGGATGAATGGAAGACTGCGTTTAACACTCCACTGGGTCATTTTGAGAATCTGGTCATGCCTTTTGGGCTTTCCAGTGCTCCGGCATTTTTTCAGAATCTTATTAATAACATCCTTAGACCTTTGATCGGCAGAAGTGTGGTTGTGAATTTGGATGACATTTTGATTTATTCGCCGGATCTGGAGTCTCATTGGAGGAGTGTGCGTGAAGTATTACAGTTACTGAGTGATAATTCACTTTTTGCCAAGCTAGAAAAATGTGAGTTCGCTGTACAGAGACTTAGTTTTTTGGGCTACATTGTCTCCAGTGAAGGTTTTGAGATGGACCCGGTCAAAGTGCAAGCTGTGCAGGATTGGCCTAGACCTATTGGTGTGAAATCAATACAGAGGTTTTTGGGGTTCGCCAATTATTATAGAAAATTCATTAGAAATCTGTGATTGCCAAACCTCTGACCAATCTCACCAGGAAAGGTGCTGATGCGGTTCAGTGGACTACTGAGGCCATTGAGGCTTTTGTGTTGCTAAAGGAGAAGTTCAGCTCTGCTCCCATCCTTACGCAGCCTGATGTGACTAAACCATTTTTGGTTGAGGTTGATGCTTCTTCTGTGGGGTCGGCGCGGTGTTGTCTCAGGAAAAGACGGATAAAGTACATCCCTGTGCTTTTTTTTTCAAAGAAATTTTCTGAGTCTGAACTAAATTATGATATCGGTAATCGGAATTGTTGGCAATTAAACTCGCATTTGAACACTGGCGTCATTTTTTGGAGGGAGCGGAATTTCCCGTTCAAGTCTTCACCGATCATAAAAATCTGGTCTACCTTGACGCTGCCAAACGCTTGAATGCCCGTCAGGCTAGGTGGGCACTGTTTTTCTCGCGGTTTAATTTTACCGTTACTTACATCCCAGGTACTAAAAATGCTAAAGCTGATGCTTTGTCTCGCAGCTTTTCTCCTATGGTGGGTACTGAGGAGGAGGAAAACATTTTGCAAGAGGGGGTTGTTATTGCTCTTTTGGACTCTGTGTTGGAAGATGAGATTCTTAAAGCACAGGAGAATGCCCCATCTAACACGCCGCATGGGAGGTTGTTTGTGCCTGGTACCCTGAGGAGAGATTTGTTTGTTGAATGTCATGACTCTCGGTTGGCAGGTCATCCTGGAATTTCTGAGACCAAGAGACTTGTGGGTCGCAGCTTTTGGTGGCCTGGATGGCAGAAGGAAGTCATTAAGTGGGTGCGTCAATGCACGGTGTGTGCTAGATCTAAGTCTTCTCATACTCCTGCTGCGGGGTTGCTTTGCCCTCTGGAGGTCCCTAGTGCACCTTGGACACATTTGGCTATGGACTTTATTACTGACCTTCCCCCCTCTGAGTGTTTCACTGTCATCTGGGTGGTCGTGGACCTTTTTAGCAAGATGTGTCACTTGGTTCCTTTCATCAAACTGCCCTGCGCTAAGACTCTCGCTAAGGCCTTTGTCAAGGAAATTGTCAGACTACATGGCGTTCCTACTGACATTGTTTCTGATAGGGGACCTCAGTTCGTGGCTTGTTTTTGGCGCGGCTTTTGTGACAGGTTGGGAGTTCCTTTGTCGTTTTCATCCGGATATCATCCTGAGTCTAATGGCCAGACAGAAAGGAAAAACCAGGATGTTGAGCAGTTCTTGCATTGTTTTGTGACTGATAATCAAGAGGGGTGGTCTGAGTTTCTGCCACTTGCTGAGTTTGCTCTTAACAACCATACATCCGCTTCTGCTGGTTTTTCGCCTTTTTTTTGTTGTACTGGGAGATATCTGTTGTTTGGGTCATTTTCCAAGTTGGGATCGGCTGTACCTGAAGAGGAGAATTTTTCTGGTGTTTTGGAGAGAGTTTGGAGTGATGTGCGTGGTAATCTTCAGGAGGCTAACAAAAGATCCAAAGTGTATTTTGATAGAAAACGTCAAGAGGTTTTGTTTGCTATTGGTGACATGGTTTGGTTGTCCTCTAAGAATCTGCGCTTGAGGATTCCGTCTAAGAAATTGGGTCCCAAGTTTGTAGGACCCTTTAAGGTGCTTCAGGTTATTAACCAATCTGCTGTTAAGTTGGAGCTTCCTACCTCCTGGAAGATTAATCCGGTGTTTCATGTTTCTCTCTTGAAAAAAGCTGAGGTCTCAGATGGAGACATCTCGGCCACTGTTCCCCTGGTGGTGGAGGACGGGCAATATGAGATTTCCCGCATCCTAAATTCTAGACGGTATAAAGGGGGTTTGCAGTACCTCGTCGCTTGGAAGGGTTATGGACCCGAGGATAACTCATGGGTGAGGGCGGATGATGTTTCTGCGTCTAGACTTGTCAGAGCGTTTCACAAGAGGTTTCCGGATAAGCCCAAGTCCTAGGGGATCCGGAGGATCCTCTTAGAAGGGAGGGTACTGTTAGAACCCTCTTGTTAGGTTTTGTTTCAGTTTGCTGGTCACATGACCTTTTTTCCCTATTTAGTCTGGCTCCGCCCTTCTGGCTTTGCTGGACTTCATTGTATTATGTACTCTTAAGCTAGCCGGGTGCTTAGGTGCCTTACTCAGTCAGTTTTGCTTGATCTTAGGATCTCTCAGTAATTTGTTTTCTGTTTAATTTTCCCTGCTACAATTTCTGTTAGGAGGTGTCCACCTTTTCTCCCAGTCCCTAGATCTTGTAGGGATTCCTCCCTCGCAACTATAGGTCTTCGTTCAGACTAGCTGAGGACTTTAGCGGGTCTGGTCGCAGGATCAGGTTCCCCGTTACATCGTAGGGATACAGCTTAGTTCTATTGTAGGGAAAGAATTCCCATCTTTCCTTAGTGCTTGTAGCAGATCACAACAGTTACCTTGCCACCAGGGGTACCCCATCCATCCCATAATAGATATACCGATAGTAGTATTCTATAACTTAGCATTATCTGTGGTACTATTAGCGAGTGTATCAGAATAATTAGTTCAAGCAAATAATTCCTCAAGTGGGACAGGAATAGCCAAAAACGGGATGCTCGTGGCTGACACTGGTGAATATATATAGATCCAACAGTCTGCTAGAGATTGAGAATTGTCCAACATATATTTCAGTAATTTTTCATGATGTTGTATAAATTTATTATTTAAGGATGTTGGGGAGTTTAGGCTATCAAGTGACTTCCAAATTATTTCACATGGTATTACCGGCAATGACCACATGGAGACTTGTCTCTGTTTGGGAGAATCAAAATAGATTCCTACCCCATGTATTATATCATCATCTTTTATAGTATTTTAGTAAGCTTGTATTTCAACCAATAGTATAAAACCACACCTACAACAATTAACCTATGAAAATACAAAGAAATTGGCCTATGAAAATACAAAGAAAATTAACCTATGAGAATACAAGAAAATCGGAAACTACATATATGTCCATATCCACGTGACATAGAGAGGAACACAATAGTGTTTTCATTCTTCAGAGTATTCTACAGTGATACACCCCAAAGTCACATATCTTGTCCAAACTGGAGCAGTCTGGTTTTATTACAGCCCATAACCTTTACTCTAGTAAAAAAACTATTTGGCTTTATAACGGCCAGAAACTATTGCCTAGTAACAGAATTTATCTCATAAAGGCAAGATGGAGTTACAAGCACAAAATGGAACATTCAGTTTTGATCTTTCTTAATTTAGTCCTTCACACTCCTGCATGCGTGAATCCCTTTCTATGGCAGGAATTATTTCGGCAAATTTACTTTTGTACCGGGGATCTAAGAGTGTGGCTACCCAGTAGTCAGGATTATTTCGAATTCTGACAATTAGAGGGTCATGTTGCAGGTAGTGCAGCAAGAAGGCACTCATGTGTCTTGCACATCCAGGAGCACCAAGTCCCTGTTGTGTTGGTGGCGAGGTACGAATCATGCTTCCTTCCTCAGCCCTCTCCCCCAACCTCGAACAACAGAAATGTGATCAAGGTCTCCCTCATCTGATGAGTCTTCCATGCCCATTGCCACTTCGTCCTCCACTTCTTCCTGGCCTCCTGCACCTTCCTCACTAGTTTGGCTGCTACCATGCGCCCTGGTTAAACCCTCTCCCCCACCCTCCCATGCCTGCCGCCTTGTTGCTGCCGACCGTCTGGACCTTGCAGATGTTAGCCCTTCCGCATACTCCTCCTCCTCTACTTCCTCCACCTCCTCGTGTTCCACCACCTGACTCCGAATTCTGTTTAATATGTGCTCCAGCATGTAAATCACCAGAATAGTCATGCTGATAATGGCATCGTCAGCACTAAACATCTTCGTGGCCATTTCAAAACTGTGCAGAAGGGTGCATAGGTCCCTGATCTGAGACCACTCCTTCAGCGTGATGTGCCCCACCTCTGCATCTCGTTGGCCCAGGCTATAATTCAGAACGTATTGCACCAGGGCTTGTCGGCGCTGCCACAGTCGCTGCAACATGTGCAGAGTTGCATTCCACCGTGTTGGCACATCGCATTTTAGCCGGTGAAGTGGCAGGCCCAACGACTTCTGTAGAGATGTAAGTCGCTGAGCTGCGGGATGCGAACAGCGGAAGTGAGCACACACCGACCGTGCCCTCTGCAGAAGGCCATGTAGTCCGGGATAGTGGGCTAAAAATTGCTGGACAACCAGGTTCAACACGTGAGCCATACAAGGCACGTGTGTGACATTGCCCCGGCAAAGGACTACACCCAGGTTTGCTGCATTGTCGCACACGGCCTTCCCTGGTTGCAGGTCCAGTGGAGACAACCATTCATGAAACTGGTTCTCCAGAGCTGACCACAACTCCTCAGCTGTGTGACTCACATTTCCCAGACATTTCAACGTAAAAACCGCCTGATGACATTGAGCCCTGCTGCCAGCATAGCAAGGAGGTGTGCAGGATCCCTTCTGCGCAGTTAGAAAGCCCGTGGCATGACCAGACAGGCTTTGGATGCAGGTGGAGGACTGAGAGGAGGTTGAGGAGGCAGAAGCAGTGGAGGAACTTCGAGATAAAGAGGATTGACGCACAACTCGTGGGGACGGCAAGACTTGGCCAGCAGCCCCTTGTCCTGCTGTCACCATAGTTACCCAGTGCCCAGTCAGCGACATGTAATGCCCCTGTCCATGCCTACTCGTCCAAGTGTCTGTGGTGAAATGCACCCTGTCACACACTGAGTTTCTCAAAGAAGCGGTGATGTTGTGTGTGACATGCTGGTGGAGCGCAGGCTTTCTTTGAGAAGTAGTGCCAACTGGGCATCTGGTACTGGGGCACTGCGACAGACATAAGGTCTCGAAAATCCTCTGTTTCCACAAGGCGGAAAGTCAGCATTTCTGTAGCCAAGAGCTTGCAGATGGTGAAATTCAACCTCTTAGCTAGGAGGAAATGATCTTTTACTTGTCCACATCTGATGGACCGAGGGCTGGCTGTTGTGTGTAGACAGGGTTGAGTAGGGTGTCCTCGGACAACTGACGGTCTGTGAGGAAGATGCAGGCGCAAAACTTAGGTTGCCTTGATCCAAAGGTGGTGCTCTCGATGTCGGAGAGCGCTCAACACCAGCTGGTGTTTCCACTTCCAAATGCAATGATGACCTGCCAATCAGACTGGCTGTTGCGGGTAAAGAGATGCCAGGTCGGAGTCTCAAAACAGGTATGACTGCTGTCCCCCCCAGTCACAGGGGATGAAGAGGCCGCGGTCGCGGATGTACAAGATGGGGCAGATGGTGGTTGGGCCGGCCCGCAAGGCCGCATTGTAGCACAGTGAGCTTGCCACTGCAACTTATGCTTAATATCCATGTGACGGTTCATGCATGAAGTACTCAAACTATGGATTTTTTGGCCTCTACTTAGCTTTTGGTCACAAATGTTACAGATAACACGAGTTGGGTCATCCTTATCGATGTTAAAAAATGCACAGGCTATGCAAGGCTTAGAACCCATGCGACCTGAAGAGCCACCACGACTTGTGGTCAGAGGCAGAGTTGTTTTTGAGGATGCAGTTGGTGACGTGCTTCCAGTACTACGTCTCTGTCCAGGAAGGCGCAACCTGACCTCGTCGTCCCTAGAATCCTCCTCCACCTCCTCTGCTGACCTCATCGACTGCCTGACAGTGGGTTGACAGTAAGTGTGATCTGCAACCTCGTCATCACCCTGTGTGTTCTCACACCTATCGTCCTCAGAGCCAACCTCTTCCTGCCCTGACACAAAACTCAAGTTTTCGCTTAAATCAGGTATTTGAGTCTCATCATCGTCTTCCTCATTGTCTCCACCAACAGGAGTTACAGTTTTGGAACGAGAGTCTACATTATGCTCAGAACCTTCTTCATCTGGTCCTGGATCCGACTCATAAACATTCTGGGCATCAGTGCAGATCATTTCCTCGTCTGGATTCACAGAAGCTGTGGAGACTGCCTCTGATTCCCAGGCTATAGTATGAGTAAACAGCTCTGCAGACTCAACCATCTGTTCTACCTCATACTCAGACGGGCAGCTGGAGACTTGGGAGCTGTGAGGAAGCAAGTGCGATTGGGGTAACACCTCTGAGGACTGGAGTTTTTGTGATGTTGAGGTGGAGGAGAGACGACTTAAAGGAGCACTTGATATCTGTTGAAGCACCTGCTGTTTTTGTGCCTCATCTGGAATTTGTAGCGATGGGTGTGGCCGTAAGAAAGGGATCGTACCACATTGTCCAATAAAAGAAGTAGACATCTTAGTTTGGCTGGAAGATGGTCTTTCTTCTGCAGATGTTACTGTTGCTTTAACACCTACCCCACGGACACAACCTTTTTTTCCCTTCCCAACACGCCTATTCCCCTTTCCACCAGCAGCAGGACTTTTGCCACTCATTTTGGTGGTTACCTAATTGACAGCTCTGGAGTTATTTGCACAAAAAAACGATGGATGGAAACCGAGCAGAGCCGAGTGGCCAATTTGTGGTACTAGCCCAAAAGGATTGGCTGGGTTACAAGTAGTAAAACAATTTTATTAGATACACTGGTGGTGTAGCTTAGTATAGATGGCCTAATACAATGAGTAGCACACACTGCTACTATGCACACAATTATTTAACAGGCAAGATGCTGATCAAAATTGGTAGTTATTTGAATGGTGATGGAGCTTAGTATAGATGGCCTAATACAATGAGTAGCACATACTGCTACTATGCCCACAATTATTTAACAGGCAAGATGCTGATCAAAATTGGTAGTTATTTGAATGCTGGTGGAGCTGCCAAAAAGTGATAGGAACTGCTGTAACTTAGCCTTCAAAAGGGCTGCAATTACTAACTAGTCCCTACTACCTAAACCTATCTCTCTAACTTGAAATTCGCTCGCTATCTGGCTGACTAACTGACACTGTTATACTGTATAGCGCCCACAGCAACCGCGGTGCCATCTGGCACAGAACTGCTGCAGTGAGGAAATGGTGGCAACAGGGAAAATGGATGGGTCTTATAAGGCAAACTCACCCTCATTTCCTGGACGGATATACCTTTACCGATATTGCTTCAAGTGCACGGAACCTGCCCTCTGCAATTTTTCTCTCTTTCTACCAATAAGCGAGTTTTGAGAAAGACCAACTCTGGTCGAAACGTTAACTCCTACATTATTATCCGTCAATATCCCATACCGCATATCTACTGAAACCTTGTGGCGTGTGTGCAAATAAATGGATATTTTTCTTTGCATGAAACATTGAGTGCGGTTGATTTTCTTACTTATTGGACATATCGTTCAACCAGCACCAATTCTTTGATTAACAGTGTGCACATCATCCTGTTTACATACACAGCCAATGACACATGCCCTTGCTTGTGTGAAATAAAAGCACTGCGCTCCGTGTGTGCGCTGCTGATAGACTGACAGAGTGCACCGCCAACTGGAAATGCGGGAAAGAGAAAGAAAATGGAGATCTTCATTATTTCTGCAGAGATCCATCCCATGCCCCTCCCCCCACCCCGCTGTACACTCAAACTCTGTATTAACAGTGATTATCAGCATTAGGCCGGCGTCACACTGGCGAGTTTGATGCGAGTAAGTCGCATGACTTTCTCGCATCAACACCCGGCACGGCCGCCCGCTCTCGGAGCCAAGTGTGCGGCTGCATGTATTTCTATGCAGCCGCACACTCGGGTCCGAGAGCGGGCGGCCGTGCCGGTGTTGATGCGAGAAAGTCGTGCGACTTACTCGCATCAAACTCGCCAGTGTGACGCCGGCCTTACTGTGAAAAAATCCAGTTACGATTTTGGTGCACGAACAGTTATCGAACATAACCTCGAACAGCCGGATTTTTTCAAAATCGTTCGGGTTCGTCGAACGGCTCGAACACCGCCCAAAACAGCTTGAATTTGAGATTAGCGAACAGTTCGAGTCGAACACCGCTCATCTCTACTGAAGACACAAGAGTAGTCAGTAAACAAGCCACGGTCACAACAAGAAACAAACACGCAAGTGGCAAGCTGAGCACAGAGGATTGAACCAGAGGAAAACAACACTGTTTCTGGCAGATCCCGGCCATATGCTTTGAGCTTTAGTAGGTTGTGGTACTTTCCAATTGGCTGAAGTAAGGAGCAGATAACTCCATCTGGACAGCAGGAACAGATCCCGGATGAGATTGGACACACTATATGCAGAAGCCCTAATATTATTATTATTATTATTTATTTATATAACACCATTAATTCCATGGTGTGCTGTACATGAGAAGGGTTTGCATACAAAGTTATATATATCGTTTACAGTAAACAAATTTACAATGACAGACTGGTACAGAGGGGAGAGGACCCTGTCCTTGCGGACTTACATTCTACGGGATAATGGGGAAGAGACAGAAGGTTGGGGGTGCGGCAGCTCTGGTGGTGGCGAGGCGGCAGCTCTGGTGGTGGTGGTGAGGCGGCAGCTCTGGTGGTGGTGGCGAGGCAGCAGCTCTGGTGGTGGTGGTGAGGCGGCAGCTAGTGGTGGTGGCGAGGCAGTAGCTCGGGTGGTGGCGAGGCGGCAGAATGGTTATTGCAGGCTGTAGGCTTTCCTGATGAGATGGGTTTTCAGGTTCCGTCAGAAGGATCCAAGGGTGGTGGATAATCAGACATGTTGAGGCGTGGAATTCCAGAGGATGGGGGATATTCGGGAGAAATCTTGGAGGCGGTTGTGTGGGGAATGAATAAGTGTGGAGGATAGTAGGAGGTCTTGGGAGGATCGAAGATTACGTGAAGGAAAATATTGGGAGATTAGTTCAGAGATATAGGGAGGCGACAGATTGTGGACGGCTTTGTAGGTCAGTTTTAGTAGTTTGATCTGGATTCGTTGGGGAATTGGGAGCCAGTGGAGGGATTTGCAGAGGGGAGAAGCAGGGGAGTAGCGAGGAGAGAGGTGGATTAGTCGGGCAGCAAAGTTGAGGACAGACTGGAGTGGTGCAAGAGACTGGAGTGGTGCATAACTAAATGGCAGAAAACCAGAATAGTTGAAATCCCCATAAATCCCCATTTTATAAATTAGTTCAATGAAGGTTATAATCTATAGGAGTGAATATTTTGGCTCCACATCCACTTTCTGGAAATTAACACGCCGTGGATGTTGGAGAGGGAAAATTTCACATTTGCCATTTTATTAACCAACACATAGTTCCCAGATTATATCCAGGAGGCACACACCATAAATTAAGTTTTTCTCACTAGTATTGCTAAATACAGGGATCCTAAATGTCGTTTGCGCACACTGCAAGACTCAGACGTGAGAGTGGATTTTGCTGGATTGGTTTATAGAAACTCTGTTGCTTTTAACAGCCTTTGAGCCACTAATAGTTTGGGAACCTCTGTTTCCAGGACGTCCCTCCTGACAGCACCATGGGACGTCCTCCTCTTTGCTGGGACAGGAAACACACAAGAGATTAAAAGTCCCCTCCCCGCCCCCTTTTCCTCAGTGTGTTTCCTGTCCCTGCATGGAGGGACACACAGGAGACTTACCGGGTTCAGGGGGATCGTGAGGCCACGCCAGATCCTTCCCCCTGTGAAGCAGCCCAGGGCTGAAACTCTCCAGTGGGGAGTCCCTCAGCTCCAAAGACCAGGTGCGGCAGGCCCTGAATTGCGGACGTTCCTCCAGGTGGGAGGCTCTCGTCCGGGACCTCATACTGAGGGGTGCAAGGCGGTTCCTGGTAGGACAGCATCCCGCAGCCTGGCGAGTGCTTTGCGGTGGATACTTTCCATACCTCGGCTGTGACAAGCGTCCGGGGGAGCGGTTCACTTCCGGTTCAGCGTCGCACTTCCGGTGACGTCATATCCGGGAGACGCTCACCGCATGGAGAGCAGACGCTTCCTGGAACGACGAGAGCTGGTGGAGACCATTACAGCACCTAATCGTGAGTATGGGTGTGTGATCTAGAGACACGCCAAGACAGGTGACATATCGCCGCTTCCCCTATCGGCAGGACGCAGTAATTTGGTCAAGCAGCCTACCTTGTTCCTCATGGATACAGACGCGGCAGATGGCGGTGGGGTAAGTGCGCTTGGCGCAAAAAACCCAGCCATAACCTGACAGCCACCCAGGAATCCGACCTAATTAAGTTCCTGTCTTTTCTATAGGACAAAGGAACTTCGTCCGCTCCCATAACTACAAAAAAGGCTGGTAAAGCCTTAGCAAAATCAGCCAGGTGTCCGGTGTGTCACAGCAAACTGCCAGATGGCTATGACAGAACCCTTTGTTCTTCTTGTACCTCTAAGGTTATGAGAGATGAACAGCCTTCATTGCTTTCTGAAATGAGGCGCATGATTTCTGAGGAGGTTCAGGCCTCTATATCCACACTTACTCAGCAGTGGCCATGTAGTCCTGGCTCTAGTCGTAAGCGGCCCAGATGGGAAACGGATTCAAGAGAACAAGATTTAAGCTCTGAAAATAGATCAGATTTAGAAGAAGCTATTTCAGAGGAAGAAGGAGAACTTCCCCCCGACACTCAGGATAGGAAAAAGAAATTTCTATTTCAACCTGAGGATACTAAGAATCTGATTAGATCTGTACGGAACACCATGGAGATCGAGGAAACTCCCAGAACACAATCTAGACAGGATTTGATGTTCGGGGGACTTACGTCTCAGAAAGAGACAGTTTTTCCTGTTAGCAATCACATTAAAACTTCAAGGAGCTCTACGCTGTATGGGAAGCCCTAAGAAGGAACCAATCCGAACTCAAAAATCAGCATATCAGGATTTACTCGGACAACATCACAGCAGTTTCGTTTTTGAATCACCAAGGAGGTCCCAGACATCGACCCCTTCAACAGTTGGCAGAGATGATATTCACCTGGGCAGAGCAGGTCGTCCTTTCCTTAACGGCAGTCCACCTGGAAGGTTCCCAGAATGTAATAGCAGACTACCTGAGCAGAAAGAAAGTGAGTCCTACGGAGTGGGAACTAAACCAGGATATCTTCAGAGATCTATGTCGGAGGTGGGGAACACCTCAAATAGACCTATTTGCAAACAGAAGAAATGCGAAGATTCCCAGGTTTTTCTCCCTGAACCCCTTGGACGATCCAGAGGGATTGGATGCCTTAAGCCAGAAATGGAAGAACATCTGTTATATGCATTCCCACCTCTAGCGCTCATCCCGGCCGTATTACGGAAGATCAAGGAGGATCGGGCTACAGTAATAATGATCGCCCCTTATTGGCCAAAGAGGAGCTGGTTTTCTCTACTAACAGACATGTCAATCGAAAACCCCTTAGAGCTGCCTCTGAATCCGGACTTAATTCATCAAGGTCCGATCCATCATCCGGACCTGAAGAGATTACATCTCTCAGCCTGGATCCTGAGAGGGTGACCTTGAAGGCCAAAGGCTTATCTGACCAGGTCATAACCACAATCCAGGCCAGTAGAAAGCCAGTCACATCGGCTATCTATCTCAGAATCTGGAAACGCTTCTGTACAGTGAGTGGCGGGTCCGACTTGGTGACAGGCACTCCGGACATTCCTAAGATTTTAGATTTCCTCCAGTCAGGCTTCAACATGGGACTCAGACCCAGTACCCTAAAAGTTCAGATCGCTGCATTAAGCTCCTTCTTAGACTACTCACTAGCTTCTCACCCATGGGTGATAAGATTTGTTAAAGCTATTCAGAGACTACGGCCCACGATTAGACAGTGTCTCCCAATATGGGACCTTACTCTGGTACTCAGGGCTTTATGTAATGATTCATTCCGTAATAACAGCACAATGCCTATTTCCTTGCTTACCAGGAAAGCAGCTTTCCTGGTAGCAATTACCACTGCTAAAAGAATAGGTGAAATTCAGGCTCTATCCACTAGAGACCCATATTTTCAGGTTAGGGACGACAGCATTCTGTTAAGGTTGGATCCTGCTTTCTTACCCAAGGTTGCTTCAGATAGTAACCGTAATCAGGAGTTTATCTTACCTTCTTTCTGTGATAACCCTTCCAACGAAAAGGAGCTGAGGCTCCATTCGTTGGATGTCAGAAAGGTGGTACTAGACTACATAGATGCCACTAAAGACTGGCGTATAGATTCAAACCTATTTGTCCTCTACGGAGGAATCAGTAAAGGGAAAAAGGCGTCTAAACCTTCCATCGCTAGATGGATTACCTCTTTAATTTCAGAGGCCTATTTAGCTGAAGGGTCAGAACCTCCGGCGGGCCTAAAGGCCCACTCAACCAGAGCATTAGCTGCCTCCTGGGCAGAGAGGGCAGGCGCCTCTCTGGAACAAATTTGTAAGGCGGCAACATGGGCTAGAATTGATACATTCTGCAAACATTATAAGATAGATGTACTTTCTAACCGGCAGACGGCCTTTGGTAGGAAAGTTCTGCAGGCGGTGATCCCACCCTAAGGAGCTTTCTTTGGTACTCCCCATGGTGCTGTCAGGAGGGACGTCCTGGAAAAGGGTCATTAGACCTACCGCTAATTAGGTTTCCAGGAGTCCATCCTGACAGCACTGGTAGCTCCCTCCCTCTTCAATACGTCATATGCTGTAATATGATTTTCAATAATTAAAGTGTTTTGTGCATTATACATGTCATGGTTCTTGATACAACACTGAGGAAAAGGGGGCGGGGAGGGGACTTTTAATCTCTTGTGTGTTTCCTGTCCCAGCAAAGAGGAGGACGTCCCATGGTGCTGACAGGATGGACTCCTGGAAACCTAATTAGCGGTAGGTCTAATGACCCTTTTTTTCCATTGACAGATGATGGACCTGAGTGGGGACTTGTTTTTTGTGTGATGAGAATTGGTATTATTTTCTCCTACATAACATTGATTGGTTTCTTTTTATTCACTATTTGGGAGGCAGAATGAACAAACAGTTGAACACAACACACTACTGGTTTATCCAACAAGGTTTTCTATTAGACTGTGAACTGTCAAGTTTTTTACATAGCTTGCCATTTTTATGGACAGTTTAAGTAGAAACGTTCAAAAATATATTAAAAAATAATTGTTTTTAATCTTAGCAGATGACTGTACCAGGAGATCAGAGGGACAGCAGACCTCTTCAATTTTGAAATCTGATGATCTTGAGATCCTGCAAGATACAACTGAATTGATTGCTATTAGTCCAGATATATCATCATCCCTTCACAGCAAGGATCTGTCATCTGATCCTATGAAACTGGTTCCGTCTTCTGATTCATTACTGACTACTAAGGAAAATCAAAGTCACAAAAGAGGCATTAAAAAACAAACTACTCCTAAAGCAAAGAAGCCATTTACATGTTCAGAATGTGGGAAATATTTTGCATGGAAATCACGCTTTGTTACACACCAGAGAATTCACACAGGAGAGAAACCTTTTTCATGTTCAAAATGTGAAAAATGTTTTTACCGGAAACAGCATCTTGAACAACACCAGAGAACTCACACAGGGGAGAAGCCTTTTTCCTGTTCAGAATGTGGGAAATGTTTTAAGCTGAAATCGGTTCTTGATAGCCACCAGAGAACTCACACAGGGGAGAAGCCTTTTTCATGTTCAGAATGTGGGAAATATTTTGCATGGAAATCACATTTTGTTATACACCAGAGAATTCACACAGGAGAGAAACCTTTTTCATGTTCAGAATGTGGGAAATGTTTTGTTGAGAAATCACAGCTTATTACACATCAGAGAACCCACACAGGGAGAAGCCTTTTTCCTGTTCAGAATGTGGGAAATGTTTTAAGCAGAAATCATATTTGGTTAAGCATCACAGAGCTCACACAGGGGAGAAGCCTTTTTCCTGTTCAGAATGTGGGAAATGTTTTAACAGGAAATCGGTTCTTGATAGCCACCAGAGAACTCACACAGGGGAGAAACCTTTTTCATGTTCAGAATGTGGGAAATGTTTTATTCAGAAATCACAGCTTATTTCACATCAGAGAAACCACACAGGGGAGAAGCCTTTTTCCTGTTCAGAATGTGGGAAATGTTTTAAGCAGAAATCGGTTCTTGATCACCACCAGAGAGCTCACACGGGGGAGAAGCCTTTTTCCTGTTCAGAATGTAGAAAGTATTTTAACTGGAAATCGCTTCTTGTTAGCCACCAGAGAACTCACACAGGGGAGAAACCTTTTTCATGTTCAGAATGTGGGAAATGTTTTGTTCAGAAATCACAGCTTATTACACATCAGAGAACCCACACAGGGGAGAAGCCTTTTTCCTGTTCAGAATGTAGGAAATGTTTTGCTCAGAAATCATATTTAGTTACGCACCAGAGAGCTCACACAGGGGAGAAACCTTTTTCCTGTTCAGAATGTGGGAAATGTTTTAAGGAGAAATCTGTTCTTGATCATCACCAGAGAACTCACACAGAGGAGAAGCCTTTTTCCTGTTCAGAATGTGGGAAATGTTTTAAATGGAAAAAAAGTCTTGATCGCCATCAGAGAAGCCACACAGGGGAGAAGCCTTATTCCTGTTCAGAATGTGGGAAATGTTTTGCACAAAAATCACATTTTGTTAACCACCAGAGAACCCACACAGGGGAGAAGCCTTTTTCCTGTTCAGAATGTGGGAAATGTTTTAACCGGAAATCAGAGCTTGTTACTCACCAGAGAACTCACACAGGGGAGAAGACTTTTTCCTGTTCAGAATGTGGGAAATGTTTTAACTGGAAATCGGTTCTTGATAGCCACCAGAGAACTCACACAGGGGAGAAGCCTTTTTCCTGTTCAGAATGTGGGAAATGTTTTAACTGGAAATCGGTTCTTGATAGCCACCAGAGAATTCACACAGGGGAGAAGCCTTTTTCATGTTCAGAATGTGGGAAATGTTTTACACATAAATCAAATTTTGTTAACCACCAGAGAACCCACACAGAGGAGAAGCCTTTTTCCTGTTTAGAATGTGGGAAATGTTTTAACCGGAAATCATTGCTTGTTACTCACCAGAGAACTCACACAGGGGAGAAGCCTTTTTCATTTTCTTAATGTGGGAAATATTTTACTTGGAAATCAACTGTTAATAACCATCAGAGACGTCACATAGGGGAGAAGCCTTTTTTAAGTTCTGAATATTGGAATTTAATCTTCTTAGAGGGGTTGTCTCTTGTCATTCCTCATGTTTGCTGACAAAAGGATAAAACTAAACTTTATTAATTCCAAGTGTAAAACTATACCCATAATTCACCCCCTGAAGGTTAGAAGGTGACTAATAGAAAAAACATGTTCCCCACATTTCAGTATATAGGTGAAGTGATGTATACACACTCACTCTCCAAGCCTCTCATTTCTATGGATTTCATCGTCCTCACCAAAGGCAACTCATCAGGAGACTATTTAATAGTCTCGGATCAACCTGCCTTGTACCTTGTATGGACTCAATGGACTATGAACTTCCTACACTTGTTGTTACCTCCACTATGTGTGCGTGCCACAGGTGGAGTCACCGACCCTGGAATATGAAGCCAGGTTGTGATCCTCGGACCAACTGGCCTTGTATGGACTGTCATCTTCCTACGTTTGTCATTACCTACTCTTTGTGTGCGTGCCACAGGTGGGGTAGCGACCCTGGAAGATCTGAAGTCACAGCTTAAATTATCCCGGTGAGTCAGCGGAAAGTTGAGACTCTGTAATGTGCACCATCTTGGGTATTTTGCTGGGACTGTTCTATGTGTTATCTGCCTGTTTTTTTGGTTCAATAAAGCATTGCCACACTGTTTTACCCTCACCCTGTGTTGCCTGAGTAGCATTTTGCCCATGTTAAAAGGAGAGCGGGAGTTCGGTGAGACGATCCCTGGTCCATGCGGTTTCAGCTGGCAGGCGTCGCTCATAGCAATCCGGCAGTGACAGCCATAGAGGTCTGCTGGAGACCTCTGGTTGTCATACCAAATCATCGGTGACCCGCGATCATGTGACGGGGTCACTGATGGGCGGGATTTACAGTGTGCTTGCTGGAAGTGCGTGTTAACTGCCGCTGTCAGAGGCTGTTAGGGGCACATGTCAGCTGTTCAAAACAGCTGACGTGCCGGAGAAGATGTGGGCTCAGAGCCGGAGCCCACATCAAAGGGAGGGAGTCCGACATCGGCGTACATTTATGCATGTCAGAAAGGGGATTGTTTTTACAGAGACAGAAGTGGTTATCAATCGTGTATACATACAAATAATTACAAAAATACACAGCTTCTAATGTTAAATAGTTTATAGTTAAGACAAGAAAATATAATTATGTAAACCATGTGTAGATATAAAAATTCAGGCAAATGTCAAATGTAGCTCCATCTAGTGGCTATGTGGAAAAGTGCCATCATAGAGTAAAATGTATCCTAAGTAGGGATGAGCTTTCCAATATTGCAATATCGGAAATCGGCCCGATATTTGCTATATCGGACTATCGATTTCCAGTACGTCCCTCCTGACAGCACCCTGGAGGACGTCCTCCTCCTCCTTGCAGGGACAGGAAAGCATACGAGAGGTTAAAAGGCCTCACCCCACCCCTTTCCCTCAGTGTTTTTCCTGTCCCTGCATGGAAGGACGCACAAGAGAGCGTGGAGCTTACCGGAGTGCTCAGGGATGGTGCGATTAGGCCAATATCCTGCTCCCTGCCAAGCAGCCCAGGACTGTAAACTTCTCAAGGGGGAGTCCCTCGGTCCCAAAGGCCAGTGAGTGGACGGTACTCCTGGTTGGAGCCGCTCCTCCCGGAGGGAGGCTCTCGGCTCCGGACACCAGATGGTCGGCGAAAGGAGCGTGTAACCGCAGGTGGTAAGACTTCCGGGGCGGGCGCAGAGGCCGGCTTAGCGTGTGGGTCAGCCTGCGTTCCAGACTGGAACGCAGAAGAGAGACAGGAGGCAGGAGGCTTCCGGGTCTCGATAGGGGAATGCGTCACTTCCGGTGACATCATTAGTCAGCGCTGAGGCAGCAGTGAGCAGCAGGAGATTCTCCAGCGTCGGAACGCTTGGAAGGAAGTCGGCGGTGTAACATGGAGAAACAGCTCTCAAAGGACATAGCGGAGGAAAGATCGGTGAGTGCGCGGTGCGCTGATGCCCTCACACACACTTAGGCCCGCAACACTGCCTAAAGCCTGACAGGTTCCCTATCTTACATTTAGGAGAAGGGATCCGCAGCAACTCCCCAGCAACAACTAAGAAGTCGGGCAAATCTCTAGAAAAATCTAACAGATGTCCCATATGTAATATCAAGCTATCAAGCTCCTATAGCAAAGCATTATGTAAATCCTGTACTACCAGGGTTATGAAGGATGAGCAGCAGACCCTCCTATCAGAGATGAGATCTATGATAAGGGAGGAAGTCCAGACGAGTATCTCACGACAGCGCTTGGCCAGTCCAGAGGGTAGCCGCAAACGAGTAAGATGGGAGACAGAAAGGGAAGGAACGGACCCCAGTTCAGGAGAGGACTCGGATCCGCTGGATTCAGATCCTTATGAGGAAGGAGAACTCCCACCGAGTCTGCACGACAGGGGTAGGAAGTACCTATTCCAGGTCGAGGAAACAGAAGAGCTGGTTAAAGCGGTTAGAAGCACGATGCAGATCGAGGAGAATCCAAAGCCGCAGTCCAGGCAGGACCTAATGTTTGGGGGTCTTACTCCACAGAAACAGACAGTGTTCCCTGTTAGTGAACATATTTGCTCCATGGTCTTAGAAGAATGGAAGGACGCTGAGCGTAGGCTGGTGCTGTCCCGTGACTTTAAGTGACATTTTCCCTTTAGTAGAAAAAAAACACAGATGATGTCAGCTTACCCCAATGTTCATGATGCACATAAATATCCTCACTCCTCGCACGGATGTGGCAGAGCAACCATAGCAAGCAAAGAAAAAGAAGAAAAATCCAGCGTGGAGCAGAGATGATTAAAAATAAAAAGTCTTTAATAAAGCTGACTAAAAATGAACAGCAATATCACGCAGTACAGACCCACAGAGATATGGCAGAACGATCTACGCGTTTCGACGTGTGTCTTTCTCAAGATCTAGTTCTGACTGAAACAAGACGTTATTTATGGTGGTAACAGTCTGCACCTGTGCAGAAGCTTCTGGTGCAGTACCCATATGTGGGGAATTAGAGATAATTGCAATAGTAACTACATAAGAAATGACAAGGAAAAAGAAGAAAAAATTAAATGTTACCAACATACCTAATTTATAACACCATAAAACAATATGTGAAAATAAAAATAAAACAGAAAAATTATATATGAACAAATTTAAAAGATGTTAGTTTATGACCGAAACCATGTAATGGATGTACTATTTCAAATTTAATATTGTTTGATCAAATCACACCTAGCATTTAACCCTGCTGGAAAACGTGTGCCTAGGGTGAAGATCCAAAAAGACTCCCTGTTCAGTAGTCTGCGTTTATGGTCTCCACCTCGATGCGGTTGTAGCACTTTTTCTATGCCATTAAATCTGAATGAACTTAAATCACCTTTATGTTTGAGCAAAAAGTGCTTGGACACTGCCGAGGATGAAAGGGCTAGGGGATTAGTTGCATCTGACAGATGCCGTCTGATACGTATTTTCAGAGGGCACGAAGTGCATCCAACATAGAGTAAATCACACTTAGTACAGGCAATCAGATAGACAACAAACGCAGTGTTACAATTAATGTAATGATTGATGTGATATATTTTATCTTTTAGCGCTGAGGTGAAATTCTGTGTTTTGTTCACATAAGTACAGGCTTTGCATTTATTTGCACCACATTTATAGAAGCCTTTTGTACTTAACCAATTACCCATATGGGGTGTTATAACATTACTCGAAAAAAAGCTGGGTGATAGAATATTTTGTAAAGTAGGTGCTTTTTTCGCTGAAAATAGGATATTATTTTTAGACAGAATTTCTTTCAAAAGGGGATCAGAGTTCAGTACCGGAAGATATCTTTTAATTATGGTTGTAATTTGAGAGTATTCTTTGCTGAATTGTGTAGTGAACGCTATATGGTTTTTTTGTGTATTGTAATTTTTTGTTTTATGTGACAAAAGATCTTTTCTATCTACAAGTGTAGCTTTACTAATTGCTTTTTTCAAGATCATATGTGAATAACCCCGATTGAGAAATTTTTTCTGAGTTTTTTCCACTTCTTTGGTATAAGTAGTATCTTCTGTGCAGTTACGTTTTATTCTAATTAGTTCTCCATACGGTAAATTATTGATAACATGTTTAGGGTGGCAAGAATCAGCTGCCAAAATAGAATTGCATGCTGTCGGTTTTTTATATGGTGAAACTATTATAGTTCTTTTGTTAACGTCACCTAATAACGTCAAATCCAGGAAATTAATCGTGGATTTATCAAATTGGCAGGTAAATTTTAGATTGAAATCGTTGTTATTGAAATGTTTAAAAAAATCTAACATTTCCTCTTCAGTGCCCCCCCAAATAAACAATAAATCGTCTATATAACGACCGTACCATTTAATGTGTTTAGCATATGGGTTTTTATCACTGTAAATGAATAATTCCTCCCAGCAGAACATGACTATATTGTACATGGCGGTGGAATTTCTACTCAACCATAATTATTTTTCATTTGACAATGAATATTTTCTGCAGATAAATGGAGTTAGTATGGGAGCGAAATTCTCCCCTTCCCTGGCCAATAAAGTCATGTTCTGCTGGGAGGAATTATTCATTTACAGTGATAAAAACCCATATGCTAAACACATTAAATGGTACGGTCGTTATATAGACGATTTATTGTTTATTTGGGGGGGCACTGAAGAGGAAATGTTAGATTTTTTTTAAACATTTCAATAACAACGATTTCAATCTAAAATTTACCTGCCAATTTGATAAATCCACGATTAATTTCCTGGATTTGACGTTATTAGGTGACGTTAACAAAAGAACTATAATAGTTTCACCATATAAAAAACCGACAGCATGCAATTCTATTTTGGCAGCTGATTCTTGCCACCCTAAACATGTTATCAATAATTTACCGTATGGAGAACTAATTAGAATAAAACGTAACTGCACAGAAGATACTACTTATACCAAAGAAGTGGAAAAAACTCAGAAAAAATTTCTCAATCGGGGTTATTCACATATGATCTTGAAAAAAGCAATTAGTAAAGCTACACTTGTAGATAGAAAAGATCTTTTGTCACATAAAACAAAAAATTACAATACACAAAAAAACCATATAGCGTTCACTACACAATTCAGCAAAGAATACTCTCAAATTACAACCATAATTAAAAGATATCTTCCGGTACTGAACTCTGATCCCCTTTTGAAAGAAATTCTGTCTAAAAATAATATCCTATTTTCAGCGAAAAAAGCACCTACTTTACAAAATATTCTATCACCCAGCTTTTTTTCGAGTAATGTTATAACACCCCATATGGGTAATTGGTTAAGTACAAAAGGCTTCTATAAATGTGGTGCAAATAAATGCAAAGCCTGTACTTATGTGAACAAAACACAGAATTTCACCTCAGCGCTAAAAGATAAAACATATCACATCAATCATTACATTAATTGTAACACTGCGTTTGTTGTCTATCTGATTGCCTGTACTAAGTGTGATTTACTCTATGTTGGATGCACTTCGTGCCCTCTGAAAATACGTATCAGACGGCATCTGTCAGATGCAACTAATACCCTAGCCCTTTCATCCTCGGCAGTGTCCAAGCACTTTTTGCTCAAACATAAAGGTGATTTAAGTTCATTCAGATTTAATGGCATAGAAAAAGTGCTACAACCGCATCGAGGTGGAGACCATAAACGCAAACTACTGAACAGGGAGTCTTTTTGGATCTTCACCCTAGGCACACGTTTTCCAGCAGGGTTAAATGCTAGGTGTGATTTGATCAAACAATATTAAATTTGAAATAGTACATCCATTACATGGTTTCGGTCATAAACTAACATCTTTTAAATTTGTTCATATATAATTTTTCTGTTTTATTTTTATTTTCACATATTGTTTTATGGTGTTATAAATTAGGTATGTTGGTAACATTTAATTTTTTCTTCTTTTTCCTTGTCATTTCTTATGTAGTTACTATTGCAATTATCTCTAATTCCCCACATATGGGTACTGCACCAGAAGCTTCTGCACAGGTGCAGACTGTTACCACCATAAATAACGTCTTGTTTCAGTCAGAACTAGATCTTGAGAAAGACACACGTCGAAACGCGTAGATCGTTCTGCCATATCTCTGTGGGTCTGTACTGCGTGATATTGCTGTTCATTTTTAGTCAACTTTATTAAAGACTTTTTATTTTTAATCATCTCTGCTCCACGCTGGATTTTTCTTCTTTTTCTTTACATTTTCCCTTTGACCCAGAAGAAATAAAACTCTGGGAGGAAATACCGAAGATTGATGTCCCGGTGGCGAGGGTGGCAAAAAAGACAGCTATTCCCTTTGAGGACTCATCAAGCTTGCGCGACCCCATGGATTGAAGGGCTGATATTCTCTTAAAGAGAGCTTGGGAATCCTCATCAGCTCTGATTAAGACAAATATAGCGGCCACGTCAGTAGCCAGGTCTATGTGTCTGTGGATGGGGCAGTTGGAAGAACAGCTCACCAATAAGACCCCTAGAGCAGATATTAAAGCATCCCTTACACTAATGAAATCAGCCACAGCCTTTTTAGCTGACACATCTGAGGAATCGGTAAGCTTCGCAGCAAGAAATGGCTCTCTTTCTAATACAGCTAGAAGAGCTATTTGGTTACGATCTTGGTCAGGAGATAACGCCTCAAAATCTAGGCTGTGTTCCATCCCCTGTGTAGGCCTGAAAGTGTTTGGGCCAGCTCTGGACAACATGCTAGAGCTAGCTTCGGACAAGAGAACGGGTTTTCCTGAGGAAAAACCTAGACAGCCTCAGTCCTTTCATAGGAGCTTTACCTCTAGACGTCAGTCGGACTTTAGGTCCCAGGGAAAGTCTAATAGGGGATCATATAGAAGTTCCCATGGTCAGAGCGGAAGGAAAGGCCCCTTCGCTTCGTCTTCCAGATCTAAGAGGCAATGACGCCAGAAGCGTCGGGGGGAGACTACGCCATTTTTCAGAGAAATGGGCTCAGATTACACAGAACCATTGGGTTCTGAAAACAATAGCAGAGGGTTATTTAATAGAGCTCTCTTCCACTCCCCCCGAAAGATTCATCGCTCCTACGATAGTTCAGATAAACTCCCCCATGTGGGTTGATCTTCAGGACATGGTCAGTTCAGAGGTCATAGTGGCAGTTCCCTCAAAAGAAAGAGGAAGGGGTCA
The DNA here is from genome assembly GCA_033576555.1 of Oophaga sylvatica. Classification (NCBI taxonomy): domain Eukaryota; kingdom Metazoa; phylum Chordata; class Amphibia; order Anura; family Dendrobatidae; genus Oophaga; species Oophaga sylvatica. Next base: position 21,633 of record JARQOD010000586.1, on the reverse strand, counting down.
CTATTCGTCTCTGTTTTTTATCCCAAAACCATCGGGCGAGACGCGTACGATTATAAATCTAAAGCCGCTGAACAACTGGGTAAAATACAAAAGGTTCCGAATGGAATCTATTCGGTCCACAGTCCATCTTATAAACAGAGATGCAGTGATGTGCACCCTCGATTTAAAAAGTGCCTATTTCCAGGTTCCTATTCACCCATTATCTCAAAATCTTCTGAGATTCGCTATAGATCTGACGTCCGGGACCTACCATTTCCAGTTTCAGTGCCTCCCTTTCGGGCTTGCCTCCGCACCCCGAATATTCACAAAGCTGGTAGCCGAGGTAGTGGCCTACCTGAGAAGCCAAGGAACTATAATCGTTCCATAATTAGATGATTTTCTTTTGGTGGCAGAGTCGGAAGAGCTGCTAAAGTTTCACAGGAACCGAACAATTGCAGTTTTAGAAGACCTAGGCTGGATCTTAAACTGGAAAAAATCAGATCTAGTGCCAGAACACAGAAAAATCTCCCTAGGGGTCCTGCTGGATTCCAGGGGCAGAATATCATTCTTGCCAACAAAGAAGCAGGATGTAATCAGAGGCGGAGTCAAAGACCTCCTGAAGCATCGTACATCCATAAGAGAAGCCATGAGAGTACTGGGTCTCATGACCGCTTGTATTCCGTGTCAGATGGGCACAGTTTCATTCAAGGCCATTACAGATAGAAATACTCTCAATTTGGGATCGGCAGCAAGCATCACTAGACAAACATTTCATTCTAACAGAAACAGTAAGAAGGTCATTACTCTGGTGGATGCAGCCCAAGAACATCCAAGTAGGAGTATCATGGACCACATCGCCCAACGTAGTCGTTACGACGGACGCCCACTTAAAAGGAAAGTTCTTCCAGGGCAGATGGCCTGAAGATATCAAAGGAAAGTCGTCCAACTTCAGAGAGCTATTGGCAGTTTGGGAGGCGTTAAGACGAAACCGGTCCGAGCTCAGTGGTTGGCACGTAAGAAGCCTGTCCGACAATGTAACAACAGTATCGTTTTTAAATCATCAGGGAGGCCCCAGACATCGACAGCTGCAGGATCTGGCGCGGAAGATATTTTCCTGAGCAGAAAATTCGGTCCTCTCGATAACTGCGATTCATCTAGAAGGTTCCCATAACAAGGTTGCAGATTATCTAAGCAGGGAACAAGTTTGTCCAACAGAATGGGAACTGAATCAGAGCATATTCCAACAACTATGCAGGCGTTGGGGAACCCCGAGAATAGATCTCTTTGCGAGAAGAAAAAACTCAAAGGTTCCAAGATTTTACTCCCTAAACCCATTAGATTCTCCGGAGGGGATAGATGCTCTGAGCCAGGTCTGGAAAGAACCTCTTTCTTACGCCTTTCCACCACTTGCGCTCATCCCAGCTGTTCTCAGGAAGATGAAAACTAAGAGAACAAAGAGCTAGACTGCATTTTTATGAATCATATAAAATATAATTTTTATTATTAATAACCATTCGTATCAAAAATGTTAATAGTAACAAAGTACATCCGGTGACAATGACAAGAAAGAACCACCTCACATAATACTCAATTGCCTCCAGAACATTGGCAAGTCAAGGGTAATTACATAGGATCAATGATCTCACATGTATAAATAAATTGACAGCACAAAATAGACAATGATTGCCAAAGTGTGACAGGTCATAGTAGAATTAATATAGCCATGTAGATAACAATTGGCAATATGAGTGTTAATATGTCACACATTGGCAGGCACCATCCATATAGGTAAATCCAAAAGCATTGGTACGCAGTGAAACATGGGTAAACGTACACATGTGAATATATAACAACACAATGTTAGTGAAAATTGACAATCATGACCGATCAAAAAAGATCAATATAACAATTCACACTTGTATGATAAATGTAGATCCTGTGCAAATCATAATGAAATCCATGTTACCCATAGCACATGTGTAAAGAAGCATCCCTAATGATAAAATACCTAATCCTGTGCAAAAATAAGTCTTACCAAGAGAGAGGAGGCTGTAGAGAAAATGCAGGGGGATGGTAAGCGCCCCGACGCGCGTTTCGCAACAACATGTTGCTTCCTCAAGAGGATGAGACTAATGTTGCACAAGGACCTTTAAAAACCCAACAGATTAGGTCACATGTCAAGTAAGAGCCAGTAATGTTGCGCGATATCCGCGCATGCGCTGAAGGAACCAAAAGGACCTTCGATCAATAGGAATATTGCACGGTGTCTGCGCATGCGCTAAAGAAACCAGAAGGACCTTCGGTCCGTGGGAGTGTCCATCTTGTCAGAAGCGCTGTGAAGCGATGAGAGAAATGACGCATGCGCCCCGGGTCCACACAGCCCTGGGCGACGGGAAGGACGTCAACAAGACGTCCCCACGTCGGCCAGCCACCGGGGGGCGCGGGGCGATGCGCACAGTCAACGCCTAACTGCGTACAGAACAAATGTTAAAGAATAAATAGTCACAAAAAGAAAAAATAATGTAAGTAACTATGGCAGGTATGATCATAACAAGAACACTCCCGATACTAGATCTCATAAATATAACTTGTATCGCGCTACATAAATTATATATGTACACCAGGAGGAAAAGAAGCAAATGGGTGACAAGAAATGAAGGAATTTTAAATGTATTTTATTTGAAAAAGTACAAAAGTCAAACAAACAGTAACATGCAGAGAAAATAGTAAAAATGACTTAAAGCAGAAAAACCTAAGGCACCACAGGGCATCTACTCTCCTAACAGAATCCCCATTTCATGTGGTAAGAAAGGAGGAACCATCATGTCCTGAGATTACCAGTGTATAGAAAAGACATGGGTAAGACAAAGGCAAGTGTCCCTTCACAAGAATCATCGCCAGTGCGATGGCCAGTATCTATATAGAGATTCAAAGTGAGCACATAAGTGAAAAGGGCGCTTACCAATGTATAAAGTACACAGAGAGGAGAGAGAAGTCCTGGGCCGGCAGTGTGGACCCCCATAAATTATATATGTATATGTAACTGCATACAGAAAAAATATACCAAAAACTGGGTGGACACAGAAAAGGAAAATATGATAGAAATAGCTGCAACGGATATGGTCATAGCAAGAATATTCTTAATCCTAGGTCTCATAAAGAGAATCCATATCGCGCTATATCAAAATTACATAGATACATTTAAATGACCAAACGTACAAAGGCATAATCATGATAAACCACAGTATCAATAATAGATAGCAATTCTTCATCTGTGTCTCCATAGTTGGTATAAGATGATAAATTCAGGTTCCATAACATATCCAGGGGTCCAAGTAGGGGCCAAATGCAATCAACATGGTCACTTGAATGTAAAAAGTTGTGAAAAAAAAACACAAAAATTAAAATCAAGAATAAAAACAAACATAACATCTCCCTACAAATAAATGGGAGGTGTGTGCGGAGGAGTATACAAACATAGAAAATATCTTGGACAAGCCATGAGTATAGATGGTTGAAGTGGAACTATACAGAGCTACAGAAAAGGGGCAAAACTCAATGATTCGTTGAGACCCATAGGAGTAACCGTATCCAACAAAACGATCCACCGTGTCTCCATTTGTGCAAGGAGTTTTTTGTAATTTCCGCCTCTTATTCCCAAATGGAGAACATCAATTCCCCTAACTTTGAGTAATCCGGCATCACAATTGTGATGTAACAAAAAGTGTCGGGGGATCATCTTAAGATCGGTTGGATCGGTCACAGACTTGGCCTCGCCAATGTCTCGCACGTGCTCTCATACTCTTACACGCAACTCCCTGGTGGTAAGACCAACGTATATCTTGGGGCACGGGCATGTAGCATAGTATATCACATTGGTTGTGCCACAAGATATACGCTGTCTGATGGTGAAGTCCTTCTCTCCATCAGCCGAGACGAAGGAAGAGCAGCGCAAGACATTGGCGCAGGCCAAGTAATGTCCACATGGAAAAGAGCCAACCTGAGGATTACCACCTCCAAAAGGATTTTTGGGAGCTGGAACGTAATGGCTCCTTACCAGGAGATCTGACAAATTTTTTGATCTTCTTGAAGTCATCAGGGGGTAGCCGCCCACAGATGTCCTCAAAGTAGGATCCAATTCTAAAATGGACCAATGTTTCTGGAGAATAGTCTGCATATCATGCCATACATGGTTATAAGTTGTAATGAAACGTATTGGTCCATCATGGTTGGAAGAAGTTTTAGGTCTGGCACCCTCTAGTAACTGGCGGCGTGGAGTCCTTACTCGGTCGTAACCATATTTGACGCATCTACGACTATATCCTCGTGTGTAGAAGCGTTCTTTTAGGTCCGAGGCCTGTGCCTTAAACCTAGAATCTGTAGAGCAGATTCTCTTCATCCTGAGGAACTGGCCGACTGGGACGGCTCTCACAGTGGATGAGTCATGTGCCGATGATGCATGTAACAATGCATTGACTGCAGTCGGCTTCCTGAAAACATCCGTCTGGATGCGGCGGTCAGCATCAACCTCCAGACGGACGTCCAGGAAGTCAACAGCACCGCATCAACTTTATACGTCAAACGTATATTAAATTTGTTGTTGTTCAGTGTCTTCAAAAAATCCCGAGTTGATGGGCTCCCCATCCCACAACATAAATACGTCATCAATATAACGATACCAGCACAGCACATGGGAGGCGGCCTGCGGGCCCTCGTCGCCAAAAATTAATCTCTCCCAGGCTCCCAGAAAGAGATTTGCATAAGAGGGCGCACAGGCCGCGTCCATGGCTGTGCCACTTTGCTGTAAGTAGAAATGATCTTTGAAGACAAAAAAGTTGTGGGTGAGGATGTAACCAATCAACTCGAGGATTAAATCACATAGAGAGCCATCCAGGTCGGATGATCCCAGGAAGAGGCGAACAGCGTCAATACCATGGGAATGGTCTATGCTATGGTATAAGCTCTCCACGTCCGCCGTGACCAGAAGGGTGCCAGAATCCACAAGAACACCGTCGACCCGTGCCAGGAGGTCCGTCGTGTCACGGATATAGGACGGCAAAGTCTCCACCAAAGGTTTCAAATAAAAGTCAACAAATTGACATATAGGGTCACACATGCCCCCAATTCCGGACACGGTAGGACGTCCCGGGGGGTCGAGGATGTTCTTGTGGATTTTAGGCAGAAGATAAAAAGTCGGTACTTTAGGGGACCTGACCATCAGACCATCAAATACCTTTTTAGTAATCACATTTTCCTCCACAGCCCTGATTAGGATCTCCTGTAACTTACTTGTAAAGGAGGACATAGGATTGGAGGGCATTTTGGAGTATGTACTGGAATCTCTCAACTGTCTGTAGGCCTCCCTCTCATATAGTGAATTAGGCCAAATAACTATGTTTCCCCCCTTGTCTGCCTGCTTGAACACCACATCACTCCAGGATTGCAATTGTTCAATTGATTGGCGTTCCTTATAGGTCAAATTGTCAAATTTACGTCTAGATATCAATTTCTTGAAGTCCTCACCCACAAGACAGGTGAAGATCTCAACATTGGGGCAGATAGACAAAGGGGGGAAACGGGTTGATTTAGGCATAATAGAGGAGGGAAACCTACTTGTTTGAGATGGTTCCTGTTCTTCCAAAAGACTTTCCAAATCATGTAAGGTTTGCCTCTCGACATCAGTCATCATTATAGAGTTTTGGCTCTTATTGTGAAGTTTTTTTTAGAACCAACTTGCGTGAGAAAAGATGGAGATCCTTCAGGGCTGTGAAGTAATTAAAGCGATTAGTCGGTACAAAGGTCAGGCCCCTAGCCAATACATCATGTTGTGTGTTAGTTAGAATATGTGAAGAAAGGTTAACTACCAAAGACTGACTATGAGGACTAACCTGTGTCGGCTTAGCCCCTGATGACTTGTTTTTACTAAATTGTCTGGTGGCAATCCTTCTATTAGATGACTCCATGGTCGAATTATTCCCAGTGGACTGTCCTGTGGATGTAGACTCTTCCTCAAAGTTGGATCTATTTGACCATGTGGATGTGGATCTCGAACGTGAACGTGATCCCTTTCTAAATTGGGAACGGGAGCGTCCTGATTAATTACGCCACCTGTATACTCTAGAGGTGTGTCTGTCTTCAACGTCCCTTCTAAATTTCTTTGCCTTATTGGCCTGAATATCCAAAGCCCATTTCTGAAGCTCTGTGTCTACCTGTTCATTAAATTTCTTTAGGGAATCTCCTGTCATATCTCTGCGCAAACGGGCCTGTACATCATCAATTTCTGCCTCAATTTGGGCAAGTGACTCATGGTTCATCTGTTTGAGCAATGTCATGAATCCCCTGGAGCAGGCTTTTGCATATTTTTCCCAGTTATTTTTGAACTCCTAATCCGAAATAGCAAAGGAGGGGAAAACCTGTATGCGGAGACCCCTCGGAATGAGGTCCTTCTCCAGGTATTTATCTAGGATTCCATGATTCCACCAGATACGTGTTATTTTACGCAGTAATTCCTTAAAGCGAAACATGGCTTCCTGTAGGTCCTTGTTAGACCCCTCCGCACCCTCACTTGCATTGTCCTGAAGTACATCATTAATTTGTGCACGCCAAGTGCCATCTCGTGCACGAAAATCCATTTGTAGGATGGGAACAACTGTGAAAAACACAGAAAGACTTAATAACATATGTAATCCCAAATCTATACATCTGAAAAAACCCAGATGGGTTATGAAATAATACCACATCTGGCTAGAATATGCCAGCTCAAAAAAGCTGAAAACTAAGAGAACAAAGAGCTAGACGGCATTTTTATGAATCATATAAAATAGAATTTTTATTATTAATAACAACCATTCGTATCAAAAATATTAATGGTAACAAAGTACATCCGGTGACAATGACAAGAAAGAACCACCTCACATAATACTCAATTGCCTCCAGAACATTGGCAAGTCAAGGTAATTACATAGGATCAATGATCTCACATGTATAAATAAATTCACAGCACAAAATAGACAATGATTGCCAAAGTGTGACAGGTCATAGTAGAATTAATATAGCCATATAGATAACGATTGGCAATATAAATATTAATATGTCACACATTGGTATGCAGGTGATATGGAACATGGGTAAACATACACTTGTGAATATATAACAACACAATGTTAGTGAAAATTGACAATAATGACCGATCAAAAAAGATCAATATGACAATTCACACTTGTATGGTAAATGTAAATGATTGCCAAAGTGTGACAGGTCACAGTAAAGTTAATATGGCCATGTAGATAACAATTGGCAATACGAGTGTTAATATGTCACACATTGGCAGGCACCATCCATATAGCTAAATCCAAAAGCATTGGTACGCAGTGAAACATGGGTAAACGTACACATGTGAATATATAACAACACAATGTTAGTGAAAATTGACAATCATGACCGATCAAAAAGATCAATATAACAATTCACAGTTGTATGATAAATGTAGATGCTGTGCAAATCATAATGAAATCCGTTACCCATCGCACATGTGTAAAGAAGCGTCCCTAATGGTAAAATACCTAATCCTGTGCAAAAATAAGTCTTACCAAGAGAGAGGAGGCTGTAGAGAAAACGTGTTGCTTCCTCAAGGGGATGAGACTAATGTTGCACAAGGCCTTTAAAAACCCAACAGATTAGGTCACATGTCAAGTAAGAGCCAGTAATGTTGCGCGATATCCGCACATGCGCTGAAGGAACCAAAAGGACCTTCGATCAATAGGAATATTGCGCGGTGTCTGCGCATGAACTAAAGAAACCAGAAGGACCTTCGGTCCGTGGGAGTGTCCATCCTGTCAGAAGCGCTGTGAAGCGATGAGAGAAATGGCGCATGCGCCCCGGGTCCACACAGCCCTGGGCGATGGGAAGGACGTCAACAAGACGTCCCCACGTCGGCCAGCCACCGGGGGGCGCGGGGCGATGCGCACAGTCAACGCCTAACTGCGTACAGAACAAATGTTAAAGAATAAATAGTCACAAAAAGAAAAAATAATGTAAGTAACTATGGCAGGTATGATCATAACAAGAACACTCCCAATACTGGTTCTCAGGAAGATACAGGAGGAGAGAACTCGAGTTATCCTGATCGTCCCGTATTGACCTAGAAGGAGTTGGTTCTCCTTACTAAGCAATATGGCAGTAGAAGACCCAGTCGAGTTACCTCTGAGGAAGGATGTTATCCATCAAGGGCCGGTCTACCACCCGAATCCGAAAAGACTGCACCTCTCGGCCTGGATCCTGAAAGGTACATCTTGAAAGCAAAAGGCTTGTCAGATCGGGTTATAGCCATTATCCAGGCCAGCAGAAAGCCGGTTACATCCGCTATATATCTAAAGATCTGGAAGAGGTTCTGTCTTGAGGGCGGCAGGTCTACTGTGGTGTCAGGTTCCCCAGACATACCGAAGGTTCTGGATTTCCTGCAGGCGGGTTTTAATAAGGGTCTAAAGCCTAGCACTTTAAAAGTACAGATAGCGGCTCTTAGTTCCTTCTTGGACTATCAGTTGGCTGCGCACCCTTGGATAATAAGATTTATAAAGGCGACTCAGAGATTACGTCCTACAATTAGGAAATTAACGCCTCCTTGGGACCTAAATTTAGTTTTACGGTCTCTGTGCAAGGGTCCATATGCCCCTGAAGGAGAGATGCCCATTTCGATTTGCACCCGAAAGGCGGCCTTTTTGGTAGCTATCACCACGGCCAAAAGAATAGGCGAGATTCAGGCCCTGTCTGTCAAAGATCCTTATCTTCAGATGAGAGGACTGTTTAATTCTGAAGCTTGACCCAGCCCTTCTGCCAAAGGTAGTTTCAGCTGGAAATATGAACCAAGAGATTGTGCTACCCTCATTTTGTAACAAATATTCTAACGATAAAGAGAGAACACTCCACTCGTTGTATGTCAGACAGGCAGTTATCGATTATTTAGCGGCCACCAGTAGCTGGCGTATAGATCAAAACCTATTTATCCTTTTTGGGAGAAAAAATAGGGGAAGGAAGGCTTCTAAACCATCTATAGCGAGATGGATAATCAGGGTCATCTCAGATGCTTATCAGTCGGAAGGAATGAGTCTCCCTGAGGGACTAAGAGCTCACTCTACCAGGGCAATTTAAGCCTCCTGGGCGGAGAGGGCAGGCGCCTCAGTAGAACAATTTTGTAGAGCAGCAACTTGGGCCAGATTTGACACATTTTGCAAACACTACAGACTAGACGTTATGTCAGGTCAGCAGACTGCTTTCGGTAGGAAAGTTCTACAAGCAGTAATCCCACCCTAAGGAGATTCTTTGGTACTCTCCAGGGTGCTGTCAGGAGGGACGTACTGGAAAATCGGTATTAGACCTACCGGTAATTATGTTTTCAGGAGTCCATCCTGACAGCACTGGTAGTTCCCCCCTGTTTATGATATGTCATATGCTGTAATATGATTCTGTCATTAAAGTGTGATTTGCATGATCCATGTGATGGTACTTTTTACAACACTGAGGGAAAGGGGGTGGGGCCTTTTAACCTCTCGTGTGCTTTCCTGTCCCTGCAAGGAGGAGGAGGACGTCCTCCAGGGTGCTGTCAGGATGGACTCCTGGAAACATAATTACCGGTAGGTCTAATACCGATTTTCCGATTCCGATATTTTTTTCACATCGGAAATCCCATAATCCTTTCAGCCTCAGAGGGCTCCGTGGAGCCAATCAGGAGCTGAAGAATTGATATTTAGACGCATAAGCGTGCGCATTGCGACCAAAAAACGCAGCATTTGTATGCGATTTCATGCGTTTTTGCATGCGTTTGTGTTTTTTTGGCGCAATGCGCACGCTTATTGGATTGTCTACGTGTCACATTTGTATCATCTCTGTCTCTATCATCTCTGTCTCTATCATCTCTGTCTCTATCATCTGTATCTATCATCTCTGTTTCTATCATCTGTCTCTATCATCTCTGTCTCTATCGTCTCTATCTCTATCATCTCTGTCTCTATCATCTGTCTCTATCATCTGTGTCTCTATCGTCTCTATCATCTGTCTCTATTATCTGTCTCTATCATCTCTGTCTCTATCATCTGTCTCTATCATCTGTCTCTATCATCTGTGTCTCTATCGTCTCTATCATCTGTCTCTATTATCTGTCTCTATCTGTAATGTATGTGGTACAGTTCATATAGCGTCTTGTGCTTGGGTGCGATGAAAATACATGAGACACAGGTTTGATATAGAAAGTCTTGTATTACTTCATACAAGTTGGCAAAAATAGTCACACAGTTTGCAGACACAGAAGCAGGAGACACAGCAGGCCAGAGTAATCTAAGCTCAGCAATCACTCTCCACAACAGGTTCAGGATCTTCTTCTCTGTTACCGTAAGTCCATGCAAACGTGGGTCTTTCAAAGAGCAGGGTTCAGAGTCCACAAGTGCTTCAGAGTTCCTCAGTAGGAATAGCTGGAGTACAAGGTCCAAGGCTTTAGGAGTCAGGTCACAGGTTCACTGCAGGCTAGATTCTGAAGCACTGATTGCTCAGCTGTGGCTGCTTAAGAAGCAAAAGGAGAGAATCAGGGCGGGAACATGCAAGCTGGAAACTCCATTTTGACTGAGGGCAAGATAGCTGCAGCAAGACAGAAAGTAAAATGGCTGACGAACAAACTGAGTTTCAGGAACATGTACACAGAACCTTACATTACTCCCCCCTTAGGGACAACCTCCGGATGACCTCAGGCCAGGCTTGTGTGGGTACCTCTGATGAAACTGACGGAGCAAGCGAGGAGCATTAACGTTATTGACTGGTTCCCATGAGTTGTCCTCCACTGGGTAGCCCTGCCATTTAATCAGATATTGTAACTGATTTCTATACAACCTGGAATCTAAAATCCTTTCCACCACAAATTCTTCCTGACCATCGACTAGCACTGGGTCAGGGCAAGGAGAAGAACGTCCAGGAAACGTATTGGGTGTCGCAGCCTTTAGTAGGGATACATGAAAGACAGGGTGAATTCTCATAGTTCTGGGCAGTTGAAGACGACAAGCAACGGCACTTATAATTTTACTGATTTTATAGGGTCCAATGTACTTATGTCCCAACTTAGACGATGGAATCCTTAACTTAAGATTTCTGGTTGACAGCCAGACCAAGTCTCCTACCTTGAAAGCTGGTGCAGGTTTACGAAATTTATCTGCTGCTTTCTTGTACCTTTCCTGAGCCGATTCCAGATTCTCCTTTAGAAGATCCATATTCTTCTGTAAAGACGTGATTCTTTCAGCCACTGCTGGTAAAGGCGTTTCTATGGGAAATCGTGGTAGAATGTTAGGATGATAACCTAGATTAGAGTAAAAAGGAGACTGCTTAGTGGAGGCACTCTGAGAGTTGTTATACGAGAACTCAGCTAATGGAAGTAGATCCACCCAATCATCCTGTAGGTGGCAGATAAAGCAGCAGAGATACTGCTCCAGGGTTTGATTGGTTCGTTCGGTCTGTCCATTAGTCTGAGGATGAAAAGCAGAAGAAAGGTTTACTTTAATGTCCAATGCTGCACAGAAATTTTGCCAAAACCTAGAAGTGAATTGCACCCCTCGATCCGAAATAACCTCATCCGGTACTCCATGTAAGCGAAACACATCTTTAATCATCAAATCTGATGTCTGTTTTGCAGTGGGTAAGCCGACACAAGGGATAAAATGAGCTGCCTTTGTTAGACGGTCAACCACCACTAGAATGGTGTTCTTCCCTTGAGAGGTTGGTAACTCCACAATGAAGTCCATAGAAATGGATCCCCACGGGCGGGACGGGGTGGGAAGAGGCTGTAACAGACCAGTTGGTGAGGAGCGAGGTGTTTTGCATCTTGCACAGACTTCACATGAAGTGACATAGTTTAAAACATCCTTCCTGCAAGTGGGCCACCAAAAGAAACGAGAGAGAAATTCCTGTGTCTTTAGAATTCCTCTATGCCCAGCTATCTTGGAATCGTGAATGAGTTGTAATACTCTCAATCTGACTGTTTCAGGAATATACAGGCGTTGTCCCTGAATCCACACACCATTCTTAAAGACAAGACTTACGTCCCTTGGGGGTTGTGCCAAAAAGGAATCCGCATGGTATGCTTCCTTGATGTCCTTAAGTAGGTCTTGATTATGAATTACTCCTAGGAATCTAGAGTCAGGAAGAATAGTCTTAGGAGGAGTAATTGGACGTGTCTCTGCTGAGTAAATCCTAGAGAGTGCATCAGCCTTTCCATTGCGCGATCCTGGTCTATAAGAAATGATAAAATTAAATTGGTTTAAGAAAAGATTCCAGCGAGCCTGGCGAGGAGTCAGGCACTTAGCCGACCTGATAAACTCAAGGTTACGATGGTCTGTCAGGACGACTATTTGCTGTGCAGCTCCCTGAAGAAGGTGTCTCCATTCTTTGAAGGTGGCAATAATGGCCAACAACTCTCTATTCCCCACATCGTAGTTCCTCTCAGCCGAAGACAACTGCTGGGAAAAGAAGGCACAGGGATGCAAGACATTCTTCTCACCTGTTCTCTGAGAGAGTATAGCTCCAACGGCACAGTCTGAAGCATCCACCTCTATTATGAAGGCAAGCTCAGGGTTGGGATGTACTAGGATAGGTGCAGTGGTAAATTTATCTTTTAGACGGGAAAATGCTTCCTGGGCTTGGGGAGTCCAGGAGAACCTAGACTCTTTCCGGGTAAGTTGGGTGATAGGTGACACTACCTCAGAGAAATTTCTAATGAAACGTCTATAGAAGTTGGCAAACCCGATGAAGCGCTGTACCTCCTTCACATTTCTAGGACTTGGCCAATCCTTGATGGCTTGGGTTTTGCTTCCATCCATACTAATTCCTTGTGTAGACAGTACATACCCCAGAAATTGAATTTCGGTCCTATGGAATTCACACTTTTCAAGTTTGATGTAAAGATGATTTTGTCTTAGACGTTCCAAGACCATTCTCACATGTCCATGATGTTCCTCTGTGGAGTTAGAAAAAATTAGAATATCATCCAAATAAATTACCACGAATGTATCTAGGAGATCCCTGAAGATGTCATTCACCAAGTGTTGGAAAGTGGCTGGGGCGGTACCCAGACCAAAAGGCATAACTAGATATTCAAAGTGTCCATAGCGTGACCTGAATGCAGTCTTCCATTCATCCCCAGGTCTAATACGGACTAAGTTATAGGCCCCACGAAGATCTAGTTTAGAGAAAATTTTGGCATGTCGCACTCTCTCCAATAACTCAGGGATTAAAGGCAATGGATAACGGTTTCTAATAGTAACCTTATTGAGTTCCCTATAGTCTACGCATGGTCTCAGAGATCCATCTTTCTTCTTTACAAAGAAGATGGGTGCACCTGCAGGAGATGAAGAGGGGCGTATGAAGCCCTTGGCTAGATTTTCGTCTATGTAATCCTTTAAAGCCTTTAGCTCGGGCCCCGCCAGGGGGTAGATCTTACCAAAAGGTATCTCCGCTCCAGGCAATAATTCAATTGGACAATCATATGGACGGTGAGGAGGAAGCTGGTCAGCGTTCTTCTTGTCACATAAATCCACATAGTCCTGGTATACAGCTGGTAGTTCGGGGACTGACATGGTTCCTTTAGGAACAGAGCAAGCTGAAACTTTTGGACTCATCTGTTTCTCTGGAAAGTGTAATTCCTTGGTCTCCCAGTTAATGGTAGGATTCTGAGCCTGCAGCCATGGTAGCCCTAGAATAATGGGAAAGTGGGGAGAAGAGATAAGCATAAAGGACAGTTTCTCTTGATGATCTTTACCCATAAGAACCCTCAAAGGCTCTGTTTCCTGATCCACTGGTCCAGAGGTCAGCAGGGAGCCATCCACAGTTTCCATCTGTACTGGAGTAGCCTTCTTCACTGAACGTATCCCCTGTTTCAGAGCAAAGGAGACATCCATAAAATTTCCACTTGCCCCTGAGTCGATCATAGCAGAGCTAGACACCCAAGCTGAGTCAACCCAGAGTTTGATGGAAAGAAAGCAATGAGAATTGTTTTTCTTACAACTCAGCTGGGACACCGCTGAGGAAACTTGAAAAATGGCAGCGTTTACACAGTCAACGTCCTCAGAGGTAACGGAGTTTAAGTCCGAGAAATCAAGATCTGTTGCTGCAGATCTCTCTGGAGCCTGAGGCTCGGACCTGACAGATCCCCTCTCGCAACACTCACAATGAATGAGTGCTGCAGTAGTCTTACGAGAACGGCTGGGGCAGTTTATAATGAAGTGCCCTGACTTACCACAATAGAAACATAGATTCTCCTTAAAACGATGTTCCTTGCGTGCATCACTAACCCGTCGTTGTAAAGAGTCTACCTGCATGGGTTCAGGTTCAGGTTCCCGTGTAATCCTACTCAAAGGTTCCTTAGCTGGAGAGGAAGGTAGGAAAAGGTTAGTGCGATTGCTTTCGAACCATCTCTCTTGCCTGCGTTCAGTCAGACGAGTATCAATACGGATGCAGTAGTTAATAAAGTCACCTAACGCAGTGGGAGGGTCGGCACGAGCAAGTTCATCCTTAATCAGTGGAGATAACCCCTTTCGAAAAATAGATTTTTTGGCGGAACTGTCCCAGGTGGTATCAAGGGCCCATCTCCTGAACTCCAAGGCATATTCAGCTACCGAGTGCTTACCTTGGCGCAAAGCTAACATGGCCATCAAACACCTGCCCCATGGCTGAAATAAAAGCATCAAGGTGATTCAAACAATCATCCTCAGTCTCAATCAGAGGGTTTGCCAACATCAAAGCCTTGTTGGTAAGCAACATAATTATAGTAAGCACCTTAGATCGTTCAGTGGGAAATTGTGAAGCATGTGCAGAAAAAAAAAGATTGCATTGATTAATAAATCCCCTGAATTTCTCACGTTCACCGCCAAAACGAAAAGGGGGCAACTTGGGAATCCCAGAACTCGGGGCTACGGCAGGAGCCTGGACTCGCTCTTCTAGAACCTCAATCCTGGCTCGCAAATCCTGGGCAGTCTGTCCAAACACTTGCAAATTGTGATTAGTGAGGTCCTGTAGGCTTGAAAAACGGGTCTTTATATTCTGCAAATCTGCAAGGATATTATCAGTCACTCCGCAAAGTTCCTTTATGCGGGCCTCCATTTTCCAGATCTTTTAAGACAGGAGTACTGGAAGAAGAGGAGAGGAGAAAAAAAAAACAATAGTGTTTACCTGTGGTAACACTGCAGAGAGAAAAAAAAATTAAGGGAACTGCTCACCTGGAATGGTTGTGAGAAGTCACAACCACTATCATCACAGAAAGTTCACCCGGACATCTGATATCCACAGTTACAGCAGACAAAAAAGAGAAAAGAAAAAAAAAAAAAAAACAATAGTGTTTACCTGTGGTAACACTGCAGAAAAAAAAAACACTTAAGGGAATTGCTCACCTGGAATGGTTGTGAGAAGTCACAACCACTGTCATCACAGAAAGTACAACCGGACATCCGATATCCACAGTTACAGCCTCTCCAGACCCAGCAGACACTAACGTTTTGGCTTCAGAATCTTGTAATGTATGTGGTACAGTTCATATAGCGTCTTGTGCTTGGGTGCGATGAAAATACATGAGACACAGGTTTGATATAGAAAGTCTTGTATTACTTCATACAAGTTGGCAAAAATAGTCACACAGTTTGCAGACACAGAAGCAGGAGACACAGCAGGCCAGAGTAATCTAAGCTCAGCAATCACTCTCCACAACAGGTTCAGGATCTTCTTCTCTGTTACCGTAAGTCCATGCAAACGTGGGTCTTTCAAAGAGCAGGGTTCAGAGTCCACAAGTGCTTCAGAGTTCCTCAGTAGGAATAGCTGGAGTACAAGGTCCAAGGCTTTAGGAGTCAGGTCACAGGTTCACTGCAGGCTAGATTCTGAAGCACTGATTGCTCAGCTGTGGCTGCTTAAGAAGCAAAAGGAGAGAATCAGGGCGGGAACATGCAAGCTGGAAACTCCATTTTGACTGAGGGCAAGATAGCTGCAGCAAGACAGAAAGTAAAATGGCTGACGAACAAACTGAGTTTCAGGAACATGTACACAGAACCTTACACTATCATCTCTGTCTATCATCTGTCATCTTCCTGCTACAGTTTTCGCTCTGTGCATTTTTCTAGCAATTTTTTTGCTCCTCTGCATACTCCTTCCCCATTATCCTGAGGTGTTTCCCCTCCATTTTATACATTATAGAGCACTGTAATGGTCATTTTGTAATTCCGATTTTTTTCTCCAATTGACTTGCATTGATATCGGAAATCGGAATTCCGATACGATTTCGGGCAATATCGCTCATCCCTAATCCTAAGAGAGTGTCACTATCAAGGTGGAAATGAGATTGAGTGTACCGTAGTTATTGAGTATAAGATAAATCCATACATAGATATATAGTACAGACCAAAAGTTTGGACACCTTCTCATTCAAAGATTTTTCTGTATTTTCATGACTATGAAAATTGTAGAATCACACTGAAGGCATCAAAACTATGAATTAACACATGTGGAATTATACATTACACTTTACAAAAAAGTGAAACAACTGAAAATATGTCTTATATTCTAGGTTCTTCAAAGTAGCCACCTTTTGCTTTGATTACTGCTTTGCATGCAGAAAAGGTGAACTGATGGACTCTACATGCCTGGTTCCCACCGTGAAGCATGGAGGAGGTGGTGTGATGATTTGGGGGTGCTTTGCTGGTGGCACTGTTGGGGATTTATTCAAAATTGAAAGTATACTGAAGCAGCATGGCTACCACAGCATCTTGCAGCAGCATGCTATTCCATCCGGATTGCGTTTAGTTGGACCATCATTTATTTTTCAACAGGACAATGACCCCAAACACACCTCCAGACTGTGTAAGGGCTATTTGACCAAGAAGGAGAGTGTTGGGGTGCTACGCCAGATGACCTGGCCTCCACAGTCACCAGACCTGAACCCAATCGAGATGGTTTGGGGTGAGCTGGACCGCTCACCGCTTTAATTTTGAATAAATCCCCAACAGTGTCACCAGCAAAGCACCCCCACACCATCACACCACCTCCTCCATGCTTCACGGTGGGAACCAGGCATGTAGAGTCCATCCGTTCACCTTTTCTGCGTGCAAAGCAGTAATCAAAGCAAAAGGTGGCTACTTTGAAGAACCTAGAATATAAGACATATTTTCAGTTGTTTCACTTTTTTGTAAAGTGTAATGTATAATTCCACATGTGTTAATTCATAGTTTTGATGCCTTCAGTGTGATTCTACAATTTTCATAGTCATGAAAATACAGAAAAATCTTTGAATGAGAAGGTGTGTCCAAACTTTTGGTCTGTACTGTATATATAAAGGAATTGTAGAGATATCTGTTGTGAATAATCTGGAGGCGACTTCTGAGCTGGGGCTCCCTTCGGTGGTTGCTGAGGGGAATGAACTGATTGCTGAATGGCCTTCAGCTGGCTCTGAATGGTATGATATAAGTGATCTGAGTTCCCAGCAGCCTTGCCGGTAATCAATTGTTCCTCTGGTCTTGCTTGGAGCACAGCTTGCTTTCCTGCTCTCATTCAGATAAGTGTTTTGCCTTTTTTTTCCTCTGTTGGATTTTCACTGCTGGTTAGCTGCTTGCAGTGATCTTCAGCCTGGTCCCCTTTTGGGGTCTGGCCATGCAATTTTTGTGTTTGCACTTTTGCTTTGTTCCTGTGTCACTTTTTATTTGCTGTGTTGCTGTGTGTTGCACCAGAGATCTGATTTAGGTGGCAGAGATCGTGTGATCTCAGGTTTTTTGTTAATCAGAAGTGTTGGTATTTTTGTCAGGGTTTTTTTTGGATTGCAGTCAGAATTCTTTCCTGTACTTTTCTATCTAGACAGATTGGGCCCCAACGTTTGCTCATTCTATTTTCTGTCTGTGTCCGTATTTTCTTCTTGTCTAACGGCCATTACATGTGTGGAGGCTTCCTATTTCTTTGGGGATTCTGCTCCGGGGCAGATAGCTTTCATCTTTCTGCCTCTAGGTGTAGTTATCTCTCCGGCTGTGACGAGGCGTCTAGGATCACCGTAGGTACGCTCCACGGCTACTTCTAATGTGGCGATTAGTTTAGTGTACTGCAATCCAATAGTTTCCAGCCTCTCTGGTATATTACTATTTTGGATATTTTTGCAATTTTTCCTCAGCTACCAAAACATAACAGATATCACTTGATATCAGTTTATAAGGTGAATAGATACCGTCCACTTATAAATGAATAGCTTATATAATGAGAGGACACAGAGCAAAGGGTATAAATAGTAAGAAAATAAAGAGCTAACAGTGCATTACATTCCGGGAATACAAATAGGACATATAAAGTGCAGCAAGTGCGATATGGAATATTCCAGGAATACAGTGCAGCCCATATAGTATAAAGGAGGAAACATCCTAACAAGATGGAGATTACAAATCCTATACAGATAAAGATGACATATTTACCATTATTCCCTCTTACACGTGTTTCGCCACCTCAGCTTCCTCAGAGAGGGCATGGATAAGTGTTTGCAACAAACCAAGGTCCTGCACTAATCCAGGCAAGGTGAGACCTCTGGGATAAAGCGGGAGTGTTTCTACAGGAATTGGGGCTGTTCCCCGGTCACATCTATGGAACACATGATTGAGTCCGCCAATGTAAGCCAATCACATTGGTGGTTACTGTTTATACAGCCCTTTCCTATCCAGGCTCATGTTATTGGCTGACACCTAATAGTGGTTGGGACATACCCCTGATGGCTTATTTGTGTAAACTGAATGACCTGGGGCAAATGCCAATCAGAGGTCACAGGGAGCGAGTATACCCCACGTGATAAATGCATCTGTGACGCCCCCGGGTGGTGTGTCACGTGCGGGACCGAGGAAACAGCGTCACTGCATCCCGAGTAACTCCGCCTCTGGGCACCTACAATTGGACGGCGAGGGGGAGTGACCAAAATTACACTGGATGGACTCGTCGCCATGGAAACTGGATGGGCCCATACCACGTGAGCATTCAGCATCCCCAGTGCACCAGAAGGTTCAGGATGAAAACTTGTTGGTAAGACCAAGATGAATAATGCTGCATAGAGCTGTCTGGTAGTGATCAGTCAGGTAAAGTGATAGTGAGGGCTGTCAGGAAACAAAAACACAACATGAAAATAGCCTCACGATCTTGAAAGATGAACAGTGCACTAGCAGGATGCAGCTGGCTCCCACAGATAAAGGCTGGCGCAGCACTTTTTTGTCCTCCTAAGCAAGCCTTATTTGTGTGTTTTCTCCACCAGGCAGCTTATACCTTTATCATCACTTTTTGTGATAGGGTGGCTGTCCTCATCAGTGGAGGGCACCTGTGCTGCTCCAGCCTTTATCTGTGGGAGCCAGCTGCATCCTGCTAGTGCACTGTTCATCTTTCAAGATCTGGTGAGGCTATTTTCATGTTGTGTTTTTGCTAAAAAAAATTTTTAGGATTTTTAAGTCCTTCTATCTTTGTCTGTGAGCTTTGAATTGATGTAAGTTAGTTACTCGCAATATAATGGGGAACCTTGCCGTTGGTTTGCGAGCTTATCTGCTTTGGCCAAAATAGTAACCAATACCTCATTGATGCATTTATCAGATGCATTTTTTTGCACTTTTTATCATTTTCTGCAGGGTGCAGGTAGGCTCCTTTTTGATGGTCTGGTGTTTTTGTGTGATGCATATATAGTACTGAACAGCCCGCTTTCTATTATGGGCGTTATAAATAGGCTGCTATCCAGACACTATGCATTGCACATTTTTGTCCTCCTAAGCAAGCCTTATTTGTATGTTTTCTCCACCAGGCAGCTTATACCTTTATCATCACTTCTTTGTGATAGGGTGGCTGTGCTCATCAGTGGAGAGCACCTGTGCTGCGCCAGCCTTTATCTGTGGGAGCCGGCTGCATCCTGCTAGTGCACTGTTCATCTTTCAAGATCTGGTGAGGCTATTTTCATGTTGTGTTTTTGCTAAAAAAATTTTTAGGATTTTTAAGTCCTTCTATCTTTGTCTGTGAGCTTTGAATTGCTGTCAGGAAACAAAACAATGCATGTGACAAGTGCCAAATGTGACACCACCAAGTGACCAGTGAAAGTGCAACTGTGCAACGGGTGAGAAAAGCAGAATAAAAAGTGATATGATAAAGATAAAAGCAGCTTAAAAAACAGTGATGGATAATTTGAGAAAAATATATATAATAAAATATATGGAAAAGTGTTTGTTGTGAAGTGTATACACTTATATAAAATGTTTTCTTTAAAATATAGAAATATAAATAAATCAGTATTAGGATGTATAAATAAAATAAATATGTTATTTTATTAACCCCTTCATGACCCAGCCTATTTTGACCTTAAAGACCTTGCCATTATTTTACAATTCTGACCAGTGTCCCTTTATGAGGTAATAACTCAGGAACGCTTCAACGGATCCTAGCGATTCTGAGAATGTTTTTTTGTGACATATTGGGCTTCATGTTAGTGGTAAATTTAGGTCGATAATTTTTGCGTTTATTTGTGAAAAAAAATGGAAATTTGGCGAAAATTTTGAAAATTTTGCAATTTTCAAATTTTGAATTTTTATTCGGTTAAACCAAAGAATTATGTGACACAAAATAGTTAATAAATAACATTCCCACATGTCTACTTTACATCAGCACAATTTTGGAACCAAAATTTTTTTTTTCGTTAGGAAGTTATAAGGGTTAAAAGTTGACCAGTAATTTCTCATTTTTACAACAAAGTTTACGAAACTATTTTTTTTAGGGACCACCTCACATTTGAAGTCACTTTGAGGGGTCTATATGACAGAAAATACCCAAAAGTGACACCATTCTAAAAACTGCACCACTCAAGCTACTCAAACCGACATTCAAGAAGATTATTAACCCTTCAGGTACTTCACAGGAACTAAAGCAACATGGAATTTAAAAATGGACATTTTAATTTTTCCAACAAAAATTTTCTTTTAGCATCAATTTATTCATTTTCACATGGGCAACAGGATTAAATGGATCCTAAAATTTGTTGGGCAATTTCTCCTGAGTACACAGATACCTCATATGTGGTCATAAACCACTGTTTGGGCGCACGGCAGGGCTCAGAAGGGAAGGAGCGCCATTTGACTTTTTGAATGGAAAATTAACTCCAATCGTTAGCGGACACCCTGTCGCATTTGGAGAGCCCCTGATGTGCCTAAACCTTGGAGCTGCCACACAAGTGACCCCATTTTGGATACTAGACCCCCCAAGGAACTTATCTAGATGCATAGTGAGCATTTTGAACCCCCAGGTGCTTCACAAATTGATCTGTAAAAATGAAAAAGTACTTTTTTTCACAAAAAGTTTCTTTTAGCCTCAATTTTTTCATTTTCACATGGGCATCAGGATAAAATGGATCCTAAAATTTGTTGAGCAATTTCTCCTGAGTATACTGATACCTCATATGTAGTCATAAACCACTGTTTGGGTGCAAGGCTTGAAAGACAAGGAGCGCCATTTGACTTTTTGAATGGAAAATTAGCTCCAATCGTTAGCGGACACCAGGTCGCATATGGAGAGCCGCTGATGTGACTAAACATTGGAACTCCCCTACAAGTGACACCATTTTGGAAGCTAGACCCCCCAAGGAACTTATCTAGATAT